>JAOWBN010218569.1:0-13380 GCA_028565015.1 Pinguicula moranensis
GCTCGGATTGAGCAAACTTGGGCTACTCTTGATGGTGTTAGTTCCCGGCTCAATATAGTCGACGGGTTAGCATCTCTCGTGGTAGAATTTTTTTTACTTTATTTGTAATCCTTGCTGATTTAAAAAAATCGTTTTTGGTCAAGTGAAAAGATAGAGGATCAAGTGGGCCAAGATTTCAAAAAAAAGAAGAGAAAAGACCCTTAAAAAAAATCCGATCTCCTCTTGGCGAATAAGAGAAAAAAAAGGATACAATCAGTAAGAGAGCACTTCTACATAGGGATCTTTTCTAATTCCTTTCTTCTTAATTTTCTTGTCGAGTTCTATTATTCTTTTGCCTACGTGACCCTCAAAGGACCAATCACCCTTGTTTCGAGGTCCGATTTTTGTAAATCGACGAAAGGCTGAACTTGGAAAAGATTGAGACTTAAAAGAGTCTATAAAGGTTTCAAAGGAGATCGAGAGGAAAAAGGCAAGTGTGGTGAGCGCATCATAGTGAAAAAAGCCGACTGAGCGTAGAGACCTTGTTTGAGTGAAACACGTGAGGGACATGTGAGGATTCCTTTCTTTTTTCTAACTTAATTCTTTGTAGATACATCATGTGTCAATGGACACAACCTGAGGAGAATGCCAACGAACCACCTCAAGTTGACCAAAGATTCATCATTCAAACCCAAGAATTCATCCCCCCACTGAGAATGTGCTCAATCTCTAACATATTTCATCTCAAACTTCCCCAAGGACTGTCACAAATACACTTTGACCAAATCTTGAGCAGACAGGGTCCTATTAAAGAACTTACAATTGCTAGAAAATTGGATAGGAATGGTATCCCATTTGGGTTCGTCCAGTTCAGTGACTCTATAGAAGTGGATGCAAGATTGTTTCAACTGAATAACATTTGGTTCGGCTCTTACCGTCTACACGCCAGTGTAGCCGAATTCTCTATATCCTTGGTCCCTAGGAAGAAACAGAGTCCCCACTATTCCTGTCTTTCGGACTAAATTGGTTGAAATACCGGCTACTAATGTAGGTTTGAAACCATCAACCGATGCCTCTTCTAATAAGGCACCTCCACCTACTGCCCAGCCACCTCACACCAAAGGCCTTGCCAAATTACTAGAATTCACCACTTCCACTTCTGTTCTGACTTGGCTGCAACATGGTTATACTGCTACTCTGATAGACTTGGATTGTTGCAGGGATCTTCAGTTAAACCTGAAGTCGGCTGGATACCTGAACATAATCATCAACCCCAATGGGCCTAGTCAGGATCCTTATTTGGGAGAATGAAACATTGGATCTCAAAAACTTGATCACTCATGACTTTTAGTGGCTGGCTCAATGGGTATCTGATCTTCGCCCTTGGTCTGATTCCTCTATGATATATCCATCCCATAAACTATGTTGGATAAAAATATTTGGTCTGCCCCTTCAATTGTGAAACTCCAATGATCTAATCAAGATTGGCTCTTAATTAGGCACGATGATTAAAATTGATGATGCTACTCTGAAGAAACATTATCTGGAAGCAGCTCAAATGTTGATTTCTATTGATTGGACTTCCTCTGTGTCAAACTCTCTCAACATTTTAGTGGATGGTTCACTAGTCACGCTACACATTTCAGAACTTTGCTCAACAAAATTCAATGACTGCTGGGGTTACAGTCATTGCCCTTACCCTGAAAACCAGGAAGACACACCTAGTCTTCTATATGAAGAGTTATCCCCATCTAAGCTTTCGGTGAAGTTAGATTATTTTGTAGAGCAAACACTGGCAGATTCATCGAAGAAATTGTCTCCTGAAACGTAGACACAACCCCAAGGACCGCAGTCACAAGATCCTTGTATAGCTGCATCTCCTAAGGTAGGCACTACAAAAGTAAGTCCTGACCAACAGGATGCCTGAATGTTGTAATTCTCCAATATTGGGTCATGTTCAAGAACTGCAGCCAGTTTACATTTCAGCTGCAACTCCCTCCACTTTATCTAGTGTAGATCCCTCTCTGCCGTGTGCAGACCATCTCATAGGCTCTCCCATGCAACATGTACTCTTCAGAAATCCACAGTTACCTATACTGGAATGCTGCACTATTCCTGTGCAGTGTTCTGATCCTGAGCAATTAGACAGTACTGCTGCAGTCCTCTCCCCACTGTTGGCAGCCAATTCTCCACTACGGAAAATGGTCAGTGCATCTTCACAGTTATCACAAGCTAATTCCCCATCTTTAATCTCTGACTCAAATAATATCTCTTCCTCTTCCGAGGACTTTCCTCCTGTTGGTGTATCAACTCAAATAGTGAATGTCACTCCTAAAATGATTATGCTCAAAATAAGGCATTGTCAAGGCCCCAAAACAAGGAGCCATACACGCAACGACAATGACTCACATAGAGAGAAAAAAATTGCTGCACTAGAAGCTTGGATTGGAAATCTTGCAGCTCAACAAAAGCTCTTTCCTGGTCAGGTTTTATCTCAAGAACAGTTGAATGATGAGACCTTGGTAAAAAGCTTGGGCTAACTTATCCCTACCCTCAGCAAGCAAAGGAAAAACTGAAGTTGATTTCCTCTCAAACAAAGAAGTGTACAAGGCCTGAGGCACTATTGATGCCCTCTGATCAAGATGTCCGTAGTTCTAGATTAAGATTATCACATATAATGTCAGAGGCCCCGGTAGCTGGGGTAGACAGAGAAGAGTTGAAAGTCTTATTCAATCGGAACTGCCAGATTTTATTCTCTCCAGGAGACTAAAATGGAAACTGTTGATAGGAAATTATGCCAATCTCTTTGGTTTGATGAAAACTTTGATTGGGTTTATAAAGGTTATGCAGGACAATCTCGTGGCTTTCTTTGTATTTGGAATAAATTTGTTTTCAGCAAACTCAGCTTCACCTCTGGAGATGGTTTTCTGTCGATCTCAGGAATCTGGAACTCAGACTCAATAATCTCTCACATGTTGAATATTTATGGTGCTAATGACTTAGCCACAAGGGAACTTCAATGGCAACAGATCACTAATTTACATCAAGGAAAAGGGTTGGAGAAATGGTGTCTAATGGGTGATTTCAATGTTGTTTTAAGTGTTTCAGGAAAAAAAGGCAGCTCACAGAAGTCCCAGAGGTACTTGGAGAATGAGATCAAAGCATTCAGATCTTTTGTCAATGGACTATACCTTCAAGACCTCCAACTAAGTAGAAGGAAATTTACTAGGTTTCTAAAGTCTTTAAAAGCTATGAGCAGGCTTGATAGGTTCCTGGTGAATGATATTTGGCTAGGAGATGATACTTCTTGGACACAAACCGGCCTAAACCGGGATGACTCTGACCATTGCCCTGTGTCTCTTTCTTGCAACCGTAAATTGGGGTCCAAAATCATTTCGAATGCTGGATAGTTGTCTGGAAAATTCAAATTTTTCTGCTTTAATAGAAAAGCTTAGCACTGAAATCAACCCGAAAGGTTTTGCAAGTTATAGACTGAAGATCAAAATCAAGGAGTTAAGATCTGGAATTAAAGTATGGAACATGTCACCACCTAGGAATTCTTTAGCTCTTCGAAAGTATCTACTGGATCAAGTCTCTGAAAGCATTGACAACACATATTTTTTAGAAATCCATAATTAATTGTCTTAAACAAGGTGATGCAAACTCTGCTTATTTTTAGAGATGGAATCAAAAAAATAGGAGAAGGAATTCTATTCAAGGTATATGGGAGGGTGATTCCTGGCTGGATGAACATGAGGACGTCAAGAGATGTTTCAAGCAATACTTTTCTGATAGATTCTCGGAGGAGCAGTGGAGCAGGCCAAAATTTCAGAATATCATATTCCATCACCTCTCTAATTTGTCAACAGAGCAGCTACTTAGGCCCTTCGCTGAGGCTGAAATTATGAATGCAATAGAGCAATGTGGAAGTGAAAAAAGTCCAGGAGCAGACGGTTTAAACTTTAAATTCCTCAAAATATTTATGCACCTGTTTGAAGTCTGACATCCTACGATTATTCCTTGAATTTTACAGGAATTGCAGACTTGCCAAGGGAAGCAATGCGGCTCATATATTCCGGTTAGCCAAAATAGACTCTCCTCTACATGTCCCAGACTTTCGGCCAATCACCTTAATTGGAGCCATCCCAAAGATCATCTCAAAAGTTCTTGAATTGAGGCCATGTCCAGTCATGAAGGAGATCATAGCTCTGCATCAAATGGCATTTATAAAGGGCAGATAACTATTAGATGGGATTCTCATAGCCAACGAGACATTAGATGAAGTGAAGAAACTTACAAAGCAGGCCTTGATTATCAAAGTAGATTTTGAAAAGGCTTTTGACTTCGTCAATTGGCTATATTTGCAGGATATTATTATCCAAATGAAGTTCCCTTAATGCCAAATCTGGTGGATAAAGGAATTGCTAGAATCCTCCTCCTCTTCAATCATCATTAATGGTAGTCCAACTTCTGAATGTCTCCCTAAAAGAAGGCTTCGCCAGGGGGGGCCTATTTCTCCATTGCTCTACCTTGTGGCTGCGGAGGGGCTTTCAGTGTTGATAAACAAGGCTATCAATCTACAACTGTTCACATGGTCTCTGGTCCTCTTGCCCAGGATATCTATTATCTCATACTCTGCCCTTCTTTGAATCCTATGGATCTACTATTAGTATCACATGGTCTCTGTGAGTTGAGGACGAATGAGAGATCACTGGACTGTCCCCTCGCACCTACTGAGGAGGATGAGGAGAATTTACAGCAAGATGCTCCAAGGCATGTACTTTCCTTATCGGTGGCCGAGTCACGTAAGGTCCATCATCCCTGTACCTAGGTATGCAAGGATGCAAGGTTTGACAAACCTAGGCTCTGGAAGGAGAGAGTACATCTACAGGCTGTGACCAAACTCTCTGCCTAGATTTAGTACTAAAGAAACCTCTTATGCCAGCATACTAAACCAAAACTCGAAGGTGGACAGGATACATATACCTCCACGTTCTGTAGCGTTTATGAGGGGTAGCCATGGTAGGAGGGAAACCTTCTTTTTTTTTTCTAACTTTCCACCAAATTGTCCCTGGGAATAGTTAGAGAAAACCTTGATGAAAATTAGTGATCTTCAAGCACTTAGACTGAGCAGTAAGAAAGGCCAAGATGGCCGCCCCTTTGCATTTGCCAAATTCGGTCAGATTGAGGATCCACAAGTCCTGATGTATTTGTTGAACAATAGCTGGATTGGTAAATATAAACTTCGAGCGAATGTAGCAAAGTACACCCTTGCTGGTAGGCATAATGATCACACTAATAATAGGGTGCCTCAGAGGGAAAAAGAAGCTGCTCCTATGGTCATTAAGTCTAGGACTAAACTGTAAAACATTCCAGCGTCATTTTGTAATCCGGTACAAGGTCAGTCATCTAAACTCCAGACGAAGATAGCTCAACATTCTAGGAAGAATCCCCAACATACTGTTAATAAAAATCTGGAAGGAAAAGGCAGTGAAGACTTCACAGGATAAATCCTCCATATTGAAACTGGCAGAAAGTAAAGCACCTGCATTTCTTGATAGTAAGGTAGGCCTCCTAAAGTCCAAGAATGGACAGCGAGAACTCCAACTGAAATTAAAGAAAGCCAGATACTATAACCGGAAGACTTGTTCTATTGGACCTGGGAAGGTACTTCACTTGGATGAGGGATCTGGGACGGAGCTCTGTAACCTCATCCTATACAAGGATGATTGCTCCCTTAGCTGATTGGAATGAGTTAACAGATAATGTTCGCACTACCAGGCCTGCATGGATAAAAATATGGAGCCTTACACTTCTTGCATGGTCAGATACATACTTGAACCAAATTGGACAGTCCCTAGGTAACCTAATTCGATTGGATAGTTCAATTGGAAACCAGATGGAAATAATCACCATGCTGCTGGAATTGGAGACTTTTTTTTATAAGCTAAGATTTATATATATGTAATACCGAAAAAGTACATATTGTTATAATACAATATCCCTCTCATGGGGGACCAAAAGAATATAGACTTTATGATAGTCTCGCACTCAGCTACTAGGTACTGAAAAGATATCCTGACACACTTTGCCTCAGGTCCAGTTAGCCGTAAGCTCATGTATGTATGTAGTTCTACCCAAGGGTGTTCCGCGATGTGTTCCCCGATCCTCATACTTGCGTGTGATTTGTCTAAGCATTCAGTTCATTGTTATCCTCCACTTTTCTCTTTATTCAAACGTCATAGTCATCAACATATCAGGGCTATGCGCGGGTACATGACTGAATTTTGATAAAGAGAGTCATCCCTGTATTGTAGATGTGGCTAAGGGTGATCGGTGCATAACTTCCCTAGCGTCATAGAGCTCACAAAACAATCAGATAGGTCATACCTCATCGCTGACATTGTCATTTGGGCTAGCCCTGTAATGTCTACACGCATACTTAACTCACCACTTCCCATATCATTCTCAAAGTGTGAGATAAGCTATTTAGCAGCCCATACAATATTTCCCAAGTAGACCCTGTATCAAACATTTCAGAATGGCCCACTAACCCATGCCCAAATAGCCAATTGATTTTTCAATTCCTTGGACATCTATATTCAATCCCAACATTATGTGTGGAATCATTGATGATGTCGATGTAACTTTGCCATACACAGTATAGTTTGTGTTACTGGATTGTTCTTCCAACACTTCATGGTAACTCTAATTTGAGTTGATGTTTTCAGTCAGCCTTGGTTCGTAATCACCTTGCTGTAATCTAACAGATGATCATAGATGAAACTGCTACAGGCAATTGTAATCACTGGTAGTCATTGGTAATTGGAAGATCTGTGATGATTTATTAATTTGCTCTTCGTTCAGTTGTATGAAGTTATCTGCTTCATTGAGTGCATCCAGATTTAGGTTCTTCATGATAGTTGACATTTGCAAGAACGTCTCCCAGCCCCTAACCTGCACCATATTGATTTAAAGAGACAATTAGTTGTTCAAGGTGTCAGTAGCATCTCTATGCGCTGTATGTCCATATGGTTCATCTGATTGTTACTTCCTGCAACATAGCCACATGCTTATACTATAGGGTAAGGCTCATGAGTTTGTTCCTATAAGTTTAGACAGGATGACAAATTTACCATCCAGTCAGTATATGTATAGGGGAATGTGACTGCATTGAGTTTAGCCTTGATACCTAGCCACGTATTTTTCTGCACAATTTGTATGAGTTAGATGGGATGAGGTGATTTGCTTAGAAAGTGTGTTTGATTCCTTGTCTTCCATACCTGCCATAGAAAGCATATCCAGATTGTCTTCCAAGCCTGTATATTAGTACCTACATGCTTAGTTAAGTAGAAATCTAATTGGGTGGGCACTATGTTTGGCTGTGTAATATGGTGCGTTATTCCCTGGTCCAACCAAGCTCTTAGACCCTTCCATGTGTTAGTGGTAAATGAACATGTAAAAAATAGATGCTTAATATCCTCCATACCTTCCTAGCAGAGAGGGCATACCTCCTCTATGTCTGACGGTATGATACTCCTAGATTTTAGTAGGTGCTTGACTGGAAGTGCCTCATTGTAGATTTTCCATATTAACACCACCTGCTTTATTTGAGAAAATTTATTCCAGAGGTAGGAAGAGAGGTTAGCAACTTCTTATGTGAGTACTGATTTATGGGGTTGTAGCAACATTTTATAGGATGAGCTTGTTGTGTAGTGGCCATGTAATCCTTATGGGAATGTATAATAATCTCCTGCCTCAGATATAGGAGTGAGGCCCTCAAGAATCACGTGTAATTCTTGCAACCAAATCTCTTCATGATGTCTTATGTTCCTTCTCCATTTCATGTCTCATATCCATCTGTTGTTCTCCCAGTTGCCTGAGGCAGAGACAAATACTTGTTTATTCGAAGCAATGTTGTAGAGTTGTGGGATTAGGTCAGATAATTTGTTACTGGAGATCCAATGGTCGTTCCAAAATTGTATCCTGTAGTCTGATCCCAGAGACAGTTTAATCTGATTAGTGAACCACTCATTTGACAATAAGGATTGTAGGTCTTTCCAGTTTCCACCATAGTGATGAGTATCCCATACCACATCTGCAACCCCTTCTAGAATTGGGTTGTAGTTGAGGGGTTGTCAATTCTCTCAGCTGGCCAATTCTGACACAGCCTTGTTGTCCATATTTAGATCTCTGTATATCTGTGGCTAGTGACTTCTTCCCTGAAAGCAATTTCTCCCTTCATTTCCCTATCAGTGCACTATTAAACATGGCTAAATTCTTCACCCCAACCCTCCATAATTTTTAGGCAAAGTGACCTTACTTCATGCTTCCCAGCACATCCTCCTTTTGTTTTCAGTGGACCCCCAGAAAAAGGCTCTCTGAGAGCTCACAAGGGAATTAATAATATGCTGAGGTACTTTGTAAAAGGATAGGTAGTGTGTTTGGAGAAAGTTAAGAACTAAGTTGATAAGGGTAAGCTTCCCTTCCATGGAGAGATACTTATTCTCGCAACTGCTCAGGGCCTTTTCTAATCTGTCTTTCACTGTTTTGGAGGCTTGTTGCCTATGGTGATTTCCCCAAACAAGGAGTTTGATGTAGCAAAATGGTAGTTTACTGTCCTTACAGTTGAGTTAGGCTGCAATTTCCTGGATAGTACTCTGCTACATGTTAATTCCAATTAAGCTACTCTTGGAAAAATTGATCCTCACTCTAGATATCAGCTCAAAGTTCTACAAAATGGCCTTGAAAGATAGTATTGTATCCCGGGATGCTTCTCCATAAGCAGTGTATCATCTACAAATTCAAGATGGGATAGGGGTACCTTATCTTGTCCAACAACCAGTGGTCTGAATTTCTCCAGTTGAGCAAGCTTTGTCTAGCATAACACTCAGTCCTTGGGCAGCTATGAGAAATTAGGAGGACATAGGATCCCCCTGTCTGAGGCCTCTGGTAGGAATAAACTCCTGTGTCGGGCTCCCATTTACCAATATTGAGGTGGATCCGGAGGATAAGAGTTCCATAGTCCAGTCCACCCATGCAGGTGGAAAGTTCATTCCAGTCATGGTTGAATATAGATATTCCCAACTAATAGTGTCGAAGGCCTTTTCAAAATCCACTTTTAGAATAAGGCACTGCTTCTTAAATTTTTTCATGTCATCAATATTCTCATTTGCAATGAGTACACCATCCTCGAGCTTCCTTCCCTTTATGAATGCCATTTGATTAAAACTGATTATCTCAGTCATCACATTTGCCATTATGAGTGTCATAGCCTTGGAGAGGATTTTAGGCATTGAGCCGATCAGAGTGATTGGGTGATAGTCCTCTACTCGTTGGGGGCTTGTCTTTTTAGCTATAAATGTAATGTGAGCAGCATTACTAACTGTGGCTGGCTTGCTTCCTCTGTAGAATTCTAGAAATAGTTGTAGAATATCTGTTTTTAGAATGTGGATGAAGTGTTTACTGAATCTAAAATTTAGTCCATCGGGTACAAGGATTTTGCCACTAGCACATGAGGTGATAGCCTCAAGTATTTCTTGTTCTGAGAAGGGTTGTATTAGACTGAGGCTGGCTTCATAGGATAACTTGGGCAGCAGAGTATTAGGCAATTTTGGTCGCTCCCAGTAATCCTCAGTATATCTTCTCTGGAAATGATCTCTGATACACTGTTTTATATCATCCACTCCCTCACGCCATGTCTGATTATCCCATACTCCCTGTATGGTGTTTAGATGTTTGTTCTTATTTATCCATCTATGAAAGTATGCTGAGTTAGCATCCCCCAGGTCAAGCCACTTGAGTTTTACCTTCTAAAATAAGTTCCTATCAATTTGTTTATCAAGCTTCAGTAGTTCCTCTCTCATACTCATGACTTCAAGAGTATCCTCATTTGTCAAGACATCAGTTTTTTCGGCTGCCAGCTTCTTCACTGTATGATTTGTCTAAGTGTCTTCCTCAAACCCTCTACGTTTGTAGGTTGTGAGAAAGTCCATTGTTTAATCTCTTTTTGCAATAGCTGGATTTTTGCCTTAATCCTTTGGCTGGCATATCTACCCGATGTAGGTATCTCCCAAGTATGTTCCACCAATTTATTGTAGCTATCATCCTCCAGCCATGCATCCCAAACTCTTAGGGGTTTTGGACCCCAATTATGAGTAACAGTGGATAGGCAAACGGGGCAATGATCTGAGTCCTCTTTATCTAGGCCAGTTTGCACCCATGTAGAGCCAATATTGAGCCAGTCATCAGTTACCAGAGACCTATCTTATCAGCTCCTACATCTGAGGGATCTTAAGTACCATGTGTAGTGCCTTTTACTCATCATAAGATCATGTAGATTCAGATCTCTAATAAGTTGATTGAATGCAACAATTTCAGCAATTGAGTTTTACTGGCTAGTACCTTTCCTTTCCTCTGTCCTGAGTATGGCATTCCAATCTCCCATGACACACCACAGTTCAGTTCCTCTTTCTTCAAACATAGTCTTAATTGCACTCCATTGAATTTCTTTTTGACTCAGATCAGATGGACCGTAGACATTAAGTAGATCGACATGGGTTGAGCTAGGGACCAGTGTACCTTGGATACCTAGGAGTCCTTCACCCCATTTCTGCTAAATACCCTAGGATTCCATATGCAGAGTAGCCCTCCTGACTGCCCTTGTGAACCGCTATAGATTCAATCAAATTCATCACTATACGATAATCTTTGGCATAGTCTTATGTATATGCACTACATTTTTGTTTCCTGTAAACTCAAGAAGTCCATCTTGTGATGCCAAATGAAAGTTTGTAATTTTTTCTGCCTTCCCTGTCTCCCTAACCCCTTATGTTATAGGTGTGATCTTCATAGGGGCAGTCCTATCCTTAGCTCGTTCTGTGGTTTTCCCTCTAGTATTCTTGATTTTCTCCTTGGTATTCATGTGTCTCAGTCTGCATTTAACTTTTCCCGGATGTTTCCATAGTCAATGCCAAGGTCATTGTCAAAAGCCATGGTTTGTTCTGCCTCCAGAGTATTCTGGTCCAAGATAAGACTCAAACTATCATCCTCAGATCCTGATATCAGCACGGTTTGGGATCTTTTGGATTACTGGTCAACCCAGTGAGTTAGAATTGTCTTTCCATAAGGGGTAGACAATTTTCCTTTGGCTTTACATGTCTGGCTCCGGGTTCTAGGGCCATGTTTAGAGTTTAAGATGTAAGTCCTTGTTGGTTTGGTTTTTTTCCCGCGAGTGGTACCATCTCCCTTTAGTAAAGGGGGGAACAAATCCAGTGAATCAATCTTAGTAGATTCAGTATGGCCTAGGTTCAGAGTCTTCGTGGATCCAATAGGATTGGGGCTTATAACTTACATGGGGGTAGTATCCTGTCTGTCTGAGGTAGTTCCACTGCCTGTATCAATCCTTACCCCCTAGGGGTTCTCCTCCACAGTCTCCACAGCAGCAGGGAGGGTGAGATGGTCTGGTGTTGTGTCCACCATTCTATTTTCTTTGGGCTCCAACCATTAATTGCAGTCCCTGAGATAGGTTCAGGGGTATCCTGTAATACAATCATAGGCCAAATTTCGTCTTGTGCTAGAGTCTGTGTATCCAAGAGAGGGGAAGAATTTTCTAGGATAGGCACAAATGTAGGTGTTCCCTCGGTGTCTCCCTCTGAGTCCACATTGGGCAATTCAATATCATATGTGCCATATTCAGAGTCACTTTCTGAAGACATGTACTCGCTATACTGCACTAAATGTGTCTGAATATCATGCACCTCATATATGTAAAGGGTATATAATTGAATGTCAATAATTACCCGAATCTTAGACGGTAGAGGGGTAGAATTACCAGTCTCAAGGAGTATCAGGGCTGCATCTATAAAGGAGCGGCTAAGGGCTGCCTCATCTATACAGATAGGGGTACCTAGGATCTTACCAATCTCTAGGAGGACATGTTCCTCTCACCAGAGATGGGGATACCAGGTATCCTGACCCAAGTAAGGCGTTTGTCTGAAACATTATGTTTCACTTTGTTCCAAGGAATTGGTTTATCTTCAATCCACTCCAGGAGCCATTCCAGATCAGTGGATAAGAGAGTTATTATACAGTTTTCATCCCTACCCCATAGGAGCACTTTCCCATCTCCAATATAGCTCGTAGATATACCAAGATAGCCAACCTCATTTAGAGGCAGTTGGAAGGTTCTCAAATCATTTTTGTCCTTGAGAATGCCTACTTTTGCATTGTTAAGCCATTCCTCTCTGTATGCAGTTGATCTTACCATATATATCCTTACTGCTTTAGGATCACTCCCAGTCTTTGGAATAACTTAAACTCTATGTACCCATGCCTCTTTCTTTGACTCCTTTAGGATAGGGGGCTTCGGATCTTGCTTGCTTAGGTGATCCCTTCAAGATCCTCCTTTCAATTTGGTCCATCCTGCGTGCACCTCTCTCATAACTTGCTTCCAATTTTAGTACCTTCTCCAGTTGGATTCTATATGGGTCATAATCTTTGAGACATGCTGTACCAATACAAAAAATGTTAGTAAAAAAAATACTCACCACTACCTCACGTGTATGCACTCAAATGATGATCTCTCAAGAACTCGTGTATCACTCAATTTCACTTTTACCCTCTATTGAATCTCACCACTCTGCCTTTTATCCTTTCAAGTACTCTCAGTATGGTTTTAGCCAACTTCAACTCAAACCTTTTCCTCAAGCCAAACGACAATGCTGAATGTACTGGAACTTGATTCAAGATTGAGAATTACAAAAAAGAACTATCCTTCAAGGGACTGAAAAAGGGGCGACGGTCTTGGGTTTGAGTATAAGGAACTCCAACTCGTGACCAACTCTTGAAGACTCCAAAAAAATCAAAATAACTCAACTTGAATAGATCTCTTGGTTGTACTAATTTCGATGAAGCGCTATTTTCAGGATCTCAAATTTCTTTGACTTTTTCTTAAAAATTAGATCCCCTTGCTCCTACTTTTAAATCGAATGTTTTTTAACGTTCTTTTTAATAACCAGCAAGGTTACAACTAGAAAATTGAAGAAAAAAATGAAAATTAAAGATAAATTATCAAACCAATTTCAGCGTCAAAGCTATAGATAAACCTAAACGTTGAAACATAGAAGCAAAAACGTCCAAAACTAGCTCTGATACCAAATGATATGAATCATTGTGTCCAACCAACAAAAGTCACGATTTTTGTAAGGATAAAAGACCCCACAAACACCCCCTGAAGGTATTGAATTACCAACCAAGGATCGAATGATAAGTCCAAAACACGATGCCACTTAACTCGAAAGAGAAAAGATAAATCGAAGAAGGTTTAAAACCAAAAGAGAATACGAACTCTCATAAAACTCGAAAATCAATTGTCTATTACAATGAGGGTGTTGTCCCCTT
>JAOWBN010218580.1:0-13379 GCA_028565015.1 Pinguicula moranensis
AATGCCCTTGCGCAAAATACCACCCCTCTTAAAAATCAGAAGAATAGTAGAAGAAGAAGAAGAAGAAGAAGAAGAAGAAGGCGGCACGCAAAACAGGGCCTTAGAGGCTCGTGGTATATGCTCCGGTTCTTATCGTTTTGCTGGTATACCACGAGTTCTTATAGGAGGTAGATCATAGCTCATTCGAACCTGGTCAGGGTTGTTTTGTCCACCATCTCGCTCTTCCTGCTCAAGGGAAGTATCATTACAAGAATTATCAACATTAAAATAAGTACTTGTTACCTCAGGATTCCGGGATGGTAAAGTCGTGGGCGTTAGTGACTGAGCACGTTAGTCTACATCTTGTAGAGTGGTCGCTGGTTCAGGAAGATAAGACTAGAACTGAGCAACCAATCGAGTGAGTCGGATAGTATCTCCCCCTGACCATTGGATTGGGAAGGGTAGTAGAATTCGTCTCAAGAAAGTTGCAATCCATAGTAGTATACATCTTTCAAGATGGAGGATGGTAACAATGGTAACCTTTTTGGTTTTATGTCATACCCTACTAATACGTACTTAAGGGCACAAGGATCAAGCTTGATTAACTCTCGGGATGTGGACAAAGACGAAACTCCCGAGGATTCGAGGTTCCAGGGACAAGGCTGTCGGTATCTGGAGTTGGTCGGAGAGAGTTTGTATCGGAGTTTTTAGGTTTATGATTTTGGTTGGTAGTCTATTGATAAGGTATGTAGAAGTTGCTATAGTCTCGGGCCAAAGGCAGAGAGGTACCTGGGACTCAATCATCAGGGCATGGATAATTTCTAAGAGGAACCAATTTTTTCATTCAACCCTTCCATTTTGCTGGGGTGTATAAGAGCAGGAGATTTGTTGCACTAGACTTTTTCTGTAAAGAAGGATTTTAAGTCAGAGTTTACAAACTACCCCCATTATCAGATCGAAATACCTGGATTGGTGTTTGGAACTGGGTTAGAATCGGAGTATAGAATTCTTGAAACTTATCAACTACATCAGATTTGTTTTTCATAAAATAAACCCATGTCATGTGTGTACAGTCATCAATTAATGTAATGAAATACTTGAACACACTAGTACTAGAGTTCGGGGCAGGACTCCACATCTCAGAATGAATAAGGTTAAATGCAGTAGGAACACATGCATTGGTCATAGAATATGACTGTCGATAACTTTTTGCTACAATACATGCTTCACACGAAAAATTAGTTAGGGGTTTAAATAACTGAGGAAACAAGAATCTGAGGTATCATGTAGATGGATGACCTAATCGACGGTGCCACAGTCAAGTCTCCCTGTCTGTTGTCCCATGAGTAAATCCAGCTACTCCTTGGCGAGCCACTTCATCCACGTAGTAAAGGCCTCTGTGCTCAGTGTCACACCCAATGATCTTACTCGTTCGGATATCCTACAGTAGACATAAAGTAAGGTACATTACAACCATGCAATTCAATTCTTTCGACACATGATTTATTGACAACAATTTGCACAATAGGGTTGGAACATGAAGACAATTGGGCAGTTTCAAGGTTGGATTTAGCTCATTGAGTTAGCTCCCTTGACATCTGAGATTCCACCATTCGCGGTTTGGACATGCGTCCGTTTTGGAACTGATGTTGTCACTAAGTCTGATGCATCATATGTTATGGTGTCTGTTACCCCACAATTGAAGAGACACTGAGGAATTTTGGGTGCGACGGTGATATACGCTCGAGTTGGTGACATATTTGGTGGTTCAGGTGGGTCCGAATTCAAAGAATCAAAGAACCCAGGTGGAAAATACCGCGAGTTAATAATTCTGGGGCAATTTTGTAATTTTCCTTTCAACTAGAGTAGTTTTGTAAATTTTGTGAACTTGGAGGCTGTCTTTTTTATTTTTCAAAACTGAGGGTTGTTTCTATGATTTCTGAGAAGCTGAGGAACACGGCTGCAAATATTTGTAAGAGTAATGGTAGTTACGTAAATATGTGAGGTCAAGGTCTAAATGAGAAGTTTTACCACCGGATTGTGAGGGCATTTTCGGACTTTTGTCGCTTGTCCCTCGATATTCTATCTTCTGTCAACGATGTGGGGGTGTCACTCCATATTTGTGACAGAAACTCCACTGAAGCCAGTGAAACCCTCGTCGTCCAATACTAGCTCACCATCATTGTTGGTGGCCTCCTTGAGGCAGCCCACGGTGTTTGCAGCTATTCCCTTCTTATTCTGTCGTCGATTTGAGTACCCAATTTGTTTAAAGCACCTCTCTGTTGAGTGCCCTTTCCTATTACAGTCCTCACACCACAGCTTGCTTTTGTCGGTCCCCGGGTAGCCAACACTCTTGAAACAGCGCTCCTTCGAGTGCCTTGTACTTTTACACCTGTCACACCAACGTTGTCTTCTGTTGACCTCACCGATGGTTTGAGATGTTGAGGGGTTGCATTGTCGCGCCATTTCTAATCAGAATCGGTTGGAGAACCCACTGCCCCGCCACCGCTGGAACCCACACCAGTGTCTCCTGTTAAGATCTGTCATGGGACGGCTTCGCGAAGGGGCTGCATAGGCGGTCACAATTGCAGGCAGAGGGGTTGTCTTCAACAAATCTTGCTTGACTCGGTGATATTCTGTGTTGACTGCGCCCAACAATTGAAACATACGAGTCTCTTTGCCAGTCGAAAATTGCGATATCCTTCACATAAGTCATAGGATTCAGGTCTCGCCAGTCAATTTCTCGCCATATACGTTGAAGTGCACTATAGATGTCTTCGAGCGACCCGTCTCCTTGCTGCTTTTTGTTGGCTTGAATGGTTAGGTCAAAGATTTGCAAGGCATCGGATCCATTGTTAAACATGAAGTCCAGCCCTAGCTACATATCTCTAGCGCTCGGGAATTCTGCAAATCGGGTGACAAGGGTGTTGTTTAGAGAATCCAGTATCCACGAACATACGAGCAAGTCATCGATTTCCCACTGAGGGTATTCTTCATCATCAGGTTTGGGTGGCAGAGGGTTGTCCGTCAAGTGGCAGAGGCGACCTTTGCCGCCAATTGCAACCTTCATCAGTCGCAACGAAAGGGAAAAATTGTGATTCGTCAATTTGACAGTGATCTACAATAGCTTATTATTGTCCCCAAGTTGCATTTGTCTGAGAATTGTGGCTAGTTGGTTTGAGAGTTCCATTGGTGCTATATTTTCTAGTGTTGGAACCTTACCATGGCCAAATTTCTTGTTTGTCATCGTGATAAACACAATGGTAGATGATGAGTTATTCGATCAAATCCGAAGACTGATATGCTGCTCTGATACCATGATAGCGGAAAAGGAATAACGCTTTCAATCTTTTATTTCTAACTTGTGTATTTTCTTATGAGTTATGGGGATTAGCAGGGGCGGAGCCAGGGGGCCATGGCCCCCCCGGAAAAAAAAATTTAAAAAAAAACAAAAAAATTTAGGCATATTTAAAAAAAAAAATATTTTGGCCCCCCCAACATTTTAGTTTGCCCCCTAAAATTTTTTTTTGCCCCCCTGGGTAAAAAAAATTGGCTCCGCCCCTGGGGATTAGTATAGGGGGAGGGGATAGAGATGTGTTTAGATTGTAACCATATGCAGATTTAGTTAGTAATCTCTAACCCTATAATGAAAGCATCTAATTTCATCTTTCCTAACACTATCCATTCAATGGAAAGAAGAAAGAATTTCAGTGGATGAGCACGTGAAGAGGATCTGAAGACGGTATCACGGAAAACGAAAAGGAATTCGGGTCGGGCCGCAAGGGAAAGAAATGTATTGGGTGTGAGAGGAGTTTACCAATTTATCCTTGCTTAGCAAGTATAAATAGTAAATTTGTTACCAATTTGTTTTTATTATTTCAGATCTCAATAGCTTGACGATGATTGAGCCAACGCCAGCCTAAGGAAATCAGTTTATGCTGCGTTTCTGAGTGAAGCTTGACGATATTCTCGTGCGTCTGGACAATTCATGGCTGCGAATTTCTGGGCTTCATCTCATTAGTAAGTCCTGATGATCATGGTTTGCCTATAATTTAGCTTTCTTTGAATCTCAGTATCTTTCTCTGTTGCGTTTTGCTATTTTGTTGATTGTTTTGTCGCGTGTCTTCTTTTTGGGGGGGTTTCTGAAATCTTAATAATAAGCAAGCAACTTCTGGATCAAGAAGAAGTAGATATTCTACATCCGTTGGATAAGGAGAGAGGCATGACTCTTGAAGATTTCAAGCTCATCAAGTTGCATATGTCCAATTGTGAGTTTAGTTTCGGAAATTGGTGAAAACATTGCAGTCGCTATTCTTGGCAATTTGGCATGCATTTGAATTTCCTTAAATGTCTCTGAAGAATATCCGATTACCCTTCCCGCTGTCGTGATGGGATGATTTTGTTTCTATTACATTTCTAGGTTATTTCCTGGTTTAGATTGAGGATCTTAGGAATTTTACTTATTTGTGGTGTAGTTTGAAAATCGTACTAGGTTGCAATCTATTTGCAGCATATTTATTGATAAGCTTCATCTTGCTGCTAAATTTTGATCTCGTATTCCTTACCTTAAACTGCACAGATATTGCAAGGCTGGCCCAGAGTGTGAAAGTACGACAAAGGTTTTGATTTTACTCTGATCTCGTTAAGGTTTTATGTCTATCATGAAAATTCTTTTCAAAAATTAAATCACAAAACTGCTTGCACAATAAGCGAGTGAAGATGTTACTGAGTTCATCAGTCCAAGAGTGGAATAAAGTATATATATGCTATCTCCTTTTTGCATTGCTGTTTTAAACAGGTTTAATTTCATACTTCATAAAATGTTCTCAGGGTCGTTGCAACAGCTGTTGCTTACATGAGGCGTGCTTATGTCAGGTATGTACGTGCTTTTATAGGAAATTCCAAATTTGCTAGAAGTTTATTTTCTGTTTTAGAATGTAGGGCTGCTTTGGTTTTGAAGTAAATCTATGATGCTTTTAACTCCTGGAAGCAAACCTGCGTAACTGGTAGTTTTGAGGATGTTCTTCCAACTATTAACATTTATTTTCTTGAGTCAAACACGACCTAGCCATATTATTTAATAACTCTACAAACATTCAGCTTATTTGTTTTAGTTTCACTATCCTAGCATCTGAAGAGGGGTACAAAACTTTCTTCCATGCCAAGGTATCGTTCTCTAAGCATCTTAATGAAACTTGAATACTTAGCAACATCAACTTGTTCTCTCCTCAGGAAAAGCATGACTGAGTATGATCCTCGTCTGGTTGCTCCAGCCAGCTTGTATCTAGCATCAAAAGCTGAGGAAAGCCCAGTGGCAGCCAGACTTCTCGTATTTTACATCAAGAAATTATGTAAATACTATGCTTTTTATTATACATGATGATATGCGCTACTTGTTGATTACGGAATGACACCCTTTCTTTATTCTTTTCCAGATTCTGATGAGAAGTATCGCTATGAAATAAAAGACATACTAGAAATGGAAATGAAAATCTTGGAAGCCCTCAATTATTATTTAGTGGTATTTCATCCATACCGGGGACTGGCTCAGTAAGTGCATATCCATACATATAATTATGATGGCGTGCCTCTTCTTGGTTTACTTGCATAAGTAGAAGCTTCAAGTGCTTTTCAATGGGTGCTACCCTCATTCTTCTTTTACCTTTTTCAATATATGCGCAGGGTCAACTTGATAGTGCAAAACTGGTTCAGATAACCTGTTTGTTAACTTTCCTCAGATTTTATTTATAGTAACCTTTTTCTAAAACAAGTCCGTCAATTTTAGGTTGCTGCAGGATGCCGGCATGGCTGATGCTACACAACTAACTTGGTAAGCCTTCGAGTTGTTTTATTGTTTTTAATTTTTTCATCCTCAGAGCATGATGAATCTATGGCCTTGATACTCAGATTTTTGCTATATCCAATAAGACCATTGCTTAACTGTGCTTTATCTTTTGTTCTCTCTCTCTAGGGGAATTATCAACGACACATACAAAATGGATTTGATTCTTATACATCCTCCTCACTTGATCTCTTTAGCATGCATCTACATAGCGAGTGTCCAGAAGGATAAAGAAAACACTGCCTGGTTTGAAGAGCTGCGAGTTGATATGACTGTTGTGAGTCCCCTAAGCTAAACATTATTGCTCCTTAAGACTTTTTTTCCTTACTAAAGTTACAAACAAATGTTGTTTCCAGTGCAATTTAGGTGCATTGACATATATACGCCCTGGTTTCTGATAATGCGAGCACGAAGCATTGCAAGATTCATTCTTGATATGAACATATAGATCTGAGTCTCCCCATTTGATTTTGTGCGCGATTTTCAAATTGGCAGGTTAAAAACATAACAATGGAGATATTAGACTTCTACGATAGCCACAAACTGATTACAGATGACAGGATCAACTCAGCCATGAGCAAGCTTGCGAGATGACTACAGATGAAAGGGTCAACACATCAGGTCCTGGCCAAATGGTTGCACCCTCGTTAGGAATCCAATATTTGGCTGTGATTTATGACAAGAGAAACCAAGAGAACCAGCAGGGATCCTATTTGTTCAAAAAGACTATGAAAAACAGTGATCCCAACTCCGATGTTCCCAAATGGCGAATTTTTATTTTTATCAATACAGTGCAATTTCTCTCTATGGGAGCTAGTCTTGTGGAAGAGAAGAATGCTTGCTTCTTGATACAAACATTTCTATATTGGTAATAAGAGAAATGATATAGCTTACGAAAGTCAGCGCACGAAAATGAAAATCACACGAAATCGGACAAATGATCAAAATATTCTCGTGTTAAATACTGG
The DNA here is from genome assembly GCA_028565015.1 of Pinguicula moranensis. NCBI lineage: Eukaryota > Viridiplantae > Streptophyta > Magnoliopsida > Lamiales > Lentibulariaceae > Pinguicula > Pinguicula moranensis. Next base: position 6,790 of record JAOWBN010218580.1, read on the forward strand.
CATGGAGTTCAACACGAGGGTATTTTGATCATTTCGTCTCGTCGCTCGTCGGTGGCTTCCACGCGCTCTAGTTTTGTGCGCTATATCGTTTCTCAATAAGAGAAATGAGAAAGTGCCTGGCTCCCTTTATCTACCTAGATCTGTCCGTCAGTAATGCTAACGTTGGTGGAGCGAAATATAAATTTAACATGTTTTTCCAAATATATACACATAAAACTTACAAAAATAATAGGGTAGCTGCCCCCAGTCCCTGCTTCCCTCCCAGATTATAAGTAATTTTTGAAGCAAGGCAACTGGAAAAATATAAGAATATTGTAAATTTTTGTTTTATATTTATAGAAATTTGGGGAAAATATTTTTTTTAATGAAAAATTGTCTAAACCAGAAAAACCGTTGATTTTCTAACTGAAGAACGTGCATTAATGATTTTCTTGCTGGTACCAGAAGTTGTCAATCACCAACCTCCGACTTTGCCTGGAACTTTACGGCTCCCTTTGGGCCATGGTGCTCGATAGTGGACCGGACCGACCCATCTTGCCGGCAACCGTACAAAAGCATCCATCGTTTTTGGGTCCCAATTCCGGTGAGCCAAAATCTATACAGTAAACAATGATTGGAAAAAATTGGAATAAATAGAAAAAACAAACCAAAAGTGGAAGCCTTGCCACTTCCACCCATTCCTGATTGAATTGTTAACCCTACGTTTTACATACACCAAACAAAGATTTGCACCCGTCACCCTTTTGGTGCTCTCGTCTCGCGATATGAGCCCTTCGTCTTCATAGCCACTTCTTCATTCAGCTGCTCATTGATGTGTTCTGCAGCAATTCGTGGGGACCTGTCTTAGAAAGTTTGATTTTTGGACTTTTTTTATGGTTACTCGATTCTTTCTGTTGTTCGATTTGTGTGTCCGAGTTGAAGGGATTCGTTTTCCATCAGGGGGGGACTCGATTCGTCAATCTTTGGCATTACCAAATTGATAAAATTTGGATCTTTGAACTGAATCAAGGGTATATCAGAGAACGGAGTTTGTGAATCTTGAAGTGGGCTATTGTTTTATTTCAATGGGAGCTTTAGATGGGTGCCCTTGCGATGTGGAACTGGGAAATGGAGTCAATCTCGGTGGTTGCCTGGAGCATGGTTTTGAGGATGAGCCTGAGACTCTGGCTATTGAGAAAGCTGTGAAAGGCCTATTGCAAGGTCTTGGTGAAGATTCCAATCGTGAAGGTCTGTGGAAGACTCCTCTTCGTGTGGCCAAAGCTCTCAGAGAAGGAACCAGAGGTGATTCTTTCTTTGCCCTCTTGCATCTCTGCTAATATATTTCACTTGTTTAATTCAGTACAATATAACTTCCAGCAGCATTGATGTCTACTTGATAACCAAGACTTGTAGCTTTGGAGCTCCAGATCCTTAAATAACCTTCAGTTAAAAAGCTGATACAGCTGGATGCACTGGATAACTTTACCACAATCAGTATCCCGTAAACATGTTAGCATTTCATATGTGACTTGGAGAAAAGTGAATGAACTTAATTTTCATTCAAAAGTTTTGTTAGCCTCATGACTCTGACAAAGCTTCAACCTCTTGATGTATATCCAGGTTACAAGCAGAACGTAATAGATATTGTTGGTGGCGCTCTATTCCCTGAAGCTGGACTTGAAAGCAGAGGTGGCCATGCTGGTGGAGCTGGTGGACTTGTCGTTGTACGGGATCTTGAATTTTTCTCTTATTGTGAGTCCTGCTTGCTTCCTTTCCAGGTTAAGTGCCACATGGGTTATGTCCCTTCTGGGCAAAGAGTTGTGGGCCTAAGCAAGCTGTCTCGAGTTGCTGAAGTGTTTGCTAAACGGCTTCAAGATCCACAGAGATTGGCTGATGAAATATGTTCAGCCTTGCAGCACAGCATCAAACCAACTGGAGCTGCCATCATCCTTCAGTGTTTCCACATTCATTTCCCAAGTTTTGGGTCAGCCTTCTTTGATCCAAACCACAAGGGCTCCGTGAAGATATTAGTCAAGTCAGGCACAGGAGATTTTGATGATGAGTCGGCTGATATTTGGACTGACTTCATCAGTCTTCTGAGGTTCAGAGGGATTAATGTTGAGGATACTAGCTCCAAAGGCTCAGATAACAAATCATGGTGTCCATCTCGGACAATTTGCAAAATGGGGGCATCAGATCCGGCAATGATTGGTGTAGTAGCTTCAATACTTTGTTCCCTTGGTGAGGACCCCATGAGGAAAGAACTCGTGGAGACCCCTGCTTGTTTCATCAAGTGGTTGATGAATTTCAAGAGCTGTAACTTGGATTTGAAACTGAATGGGTATGCTCGAAGTAAGAGAGACTACTTTACTCCAAACATCAACGAGGAGCATATATCTTCTGAACTGAGTTTGTCATTCTGGTCACTCTGCGAGCACCATTTGCTTCCTTTTCATGGTGTGGTGCATATAGGCTATTACAATTCCAATGAGGCAAACCTTGTTGGAAAATCCCTTCTACAATCAATTGTGCATTTTTATGGTTTCAAGCTCCAAGTACAGGAGAGGCTTACCAGGCAGATAGCTGAGACAGTCTCCTCATTCTTGGGCGAAAATATAATGGTAGTTGTTGAAGCTAGCCACACTTGTATGATTTCTAGAGGGATTGAGAAGTTTGGAAGCAGTACTGCTACAATTGCTGTCTTGGGTCGATTTTCAACTGACCCTTCAGCAAGGGCAAAATTTTTGCAGATGATTCCAAACTCTACTTCCATTGAAGGTTGATTCTTTTAGACATAGGATTCTTCTTTCTTTTGCCTATTTATGTTGTCTTCTTTGGTCCTAGGCATGAGGACATAGTCAGAAGCAGACTTCTCGGACATAGTCAAAAAGCAGAGGGCTTCTCTGAGAATGTCAATTTGGCTTTTTTTTTGTTGTGCCATTATATTTACTTGGCTACATGTTTGTAGCATTATACTGGCATGAAAATTGTCATTGTAACACAATAGTTGTCTGGAGATGGAATGTATGATGCCACATGATGCTATCTAAATTCATGAGAACCAAATTCTAAACAAGTGATCTCTCTTTGTGGACTGTTTTCTTTAGTTTTTGCAGTATAGATGCAATTCCTATTACAACAAAACAACTTAATTAAGTACATGACAATATACACAAAGTGACAAACAGGACATGGTACACCATCTATGACACAATCTCAGTCCTTTCTTGTATGCTGCTTATTACAGTATTTACGCTATCCCCTCGCATCTTATGACTGAATCATGGCGATTCACGGCTCAACTATGATCTTCCCAGTTGCATGACCCTCGATGCTCTTAGCCCAAGCATCTTCAGCTTTGCTGAGAGGAAACTTTGAGTCGACAACAGTTTTGAGCTTCCCTTCTTTCACCAACTCAACAAGATACTGGAGATCCTCACCTTTGGGACTGAGGATCAGTGGCACCGCTTGCTTCCTAGAGAACGTGAGTTTCTTCGTTGCAAAAGTCCACAAAGATCTAGCACTCGGAGTGAGGTCGATTACCTTCCCGTAGTCGCTGAGATTTGGCTCGAAAACGGACCAAGGGAAGCCAGCTGCGCAGTGGATCACCGCGTCGTATTTCTTGCCTGAAGGACTTTTGAGAGAAGCTCCTTCTGGGGTCTTGTAATCAAGAACCTCGTCCGCTCCAAGGCTCTTCACCAAGTCCAGATTACGGGAACCACAAGTGGCGGTCACATGTGCATTACCAAACTTTGCAAGTTGAACAGCATAATGACCAACTCCACCAGAAGCGGCTGTGATCAGAATGTTTTTCTGTGGCCCGGTTCCATCTAACTTGATACCTGCATATTTGGTGAGGGCCGCGTGGGCTGTAAGACCAGCAACGGGAAGGCCCGCGCTTTCGGCAGCTGATACTTCATAAGGCCTTGGAACTGTCAGATTCTCCTTGGATACTGCAAATTCTGCTAAACCACCTCCAGTCTGTTTGATTTGATAATAGAAGAGGTTAATATCTGCATTCAGTACTCACACTCAAGGGGACACAGAAATGACTCAAAACAACTCACATAGGCAACAACTTTGTCACCAGGTTTGAAGTTTTTGACTCCAGCTCCAACCTCCACCACCTCTCCGGCCACATCAGTAGCTGCTCAAGGAAAACAAGTCGGGCAACAGGAATAATAGAATAAAAAGACAAAACCCTCAACAAAATGAAAACTCTTGCAATATTGCAAAGTTTAACAAATAAAATACAACAACAGCACAGTTCATCTCTAATATTTGATCAATTAATACTCCCAATCAATTGAACTTTTAACCTATGCCAAAAGTTAGTTAATCCAATCCTTTCGAAATGACTTCAGACTTGAACATATGGATATCTAGAGTGACAAAACATGGATCAAAAGCAATACCAGGTATAAAAGGGAACTTTCGAGGCAAAACAGGACGCAGCAGCCCACTCTGAATCTTCCAATCAACCGGGTTTAAGCTTGTAGCCTCCAACTTTAACAGCACTTCACCCTTTCCAGGGATAGGAACTGGAACTTCAACATGCTGCACGAAACTAATTGTTTGAGGTAACAACAAACAAAAACAAAATAATACAATTACAAGAGACCAGAGCAACTGGTACTCTGTTGAATTTAGAACAGAAAATTAAGCAAAGCAAAACTGTATGGTGTCCATTAATAGAAAACACTGGTAATTGATGATCACAAAAAGGATCCACTAAAATATACAATAAAAAAGATAATCAAAAACCGTGTACTTCTGACAAAAGATTTGACTAATACAAACTTTCAGGACTATGAACAAATAATCCAAGATTACATAAAATAGTTGCAAAATTCCCTAAAACAAGAACAGTTCAAAAGGGCCAAAATTCACCTTCAGACCGGCGGCTCCACCGCCATAGCCCTCATACTGAACCGCATGCATCACCTTCCCCGCCATAGCCGATTCGTGTATCACAGATTACTTCAATTTCAACAATAAGAGCATAAAGTAGTACTGATGAATTGCCGTCTGACTATCTGAGGAATTAAATAGAGGGCGGGATCCAAAAGAAATGACGAGAAAACCCTCCGATTTGCCTACGTGGCATTTCTAGAATCATCTAATCCTCTCAATACTTTCCAGAACGTCACCTCGGTCTCGGTGGACAAAATTAACTATTTCATAATTTGTAACTGTCTGACATGATTTAATTAATTCGAGACGTGGATCGAATCAGTGAAGCCAGGGTTCACGCTCTCAAGCTCTCCGCTCGCAGTATGTCCCCGATCTCGCCCTGGACATTTTCCGATGGACTGCTCAGCAGCGCCACTACAAACACAATCACTTCACCTACCTCACAATCATCATAATTCCAGTATCCTGTATACGTTATCGAGCCGTCGAGGCATTGATCGAAGAAGTTCTGGCCGGCGTGTGCCCTGGGAGCCTTCCATTGTTTAACACTATGATCGAGTTCTGTTGTGGCCGTAGACTCTACTTTAATCGTGCTTTTGACATTTATAAAAAGTTGATGAAGTCCGAGGATGCAAAGCTGAATTTGGAGATGCGTTGCTACTGAGTTTACTTTTGTGGAAGTTCGATAATGTAAGTGTCTCTTATGTCTATTTGCCTTCGGTTAGATCGTTAGCCAAGCAAATGAAGGCTTCTTGGGTTGTTATCCCGGACACGTTTGTGCTGAATATGATTATTAAAGCCTACTCAAAAGTGCCTTGAAATGGATGAGGCAGTTCGGGTTTATTACGAGATGGGGTTGTATGGTGTGAGCCAAATGCGTTCACTTATAGTTATTTGACGAAAGGATGTTGTGAGAATGGTAGGCTGAATCAAAGACTTCGTTTTTATAGAGAGATGAGAGAAAAAAAGGGCTGGTGCCAAAAGGGAGGGCTTGCTTGATTTTAATTTGCAGTCTCGTGTTAGAGAGGAAGTTTCAGAATGCAATTGACATTATAGACGACGTGTTGGAAAATTCCATGTCTCCAGATTTACTCACTTATAAGACTTTGTTGGACGAAATGTGCTGGGATGGCAGGGTAAATGAGGCTTTGGATCTTCTTGAAAGGTTTTGGAAGCAGGATACTTTCATGAATGAGAGGACATATAACACTCCGTTGAATGAACTTCACTTTGTTAATCGAGGTCTTTAAGATTGCTTTAACTGGCCTCATGGTCTTGACGTTGATTCACCTAGACGAAGATGAATATTTAAGACTCTATGCTGTACCATTTAAATGACGAAAAGTATTGTTGATCGCTGTGCTTGAATAGGATATATCTCCACAGTTTTTTCTGAAGAGGGTCGAGGGAGGCAGAATTAGATTTTTTTGTTCAACTGCTGGATGTGACACTTATTTTCTTGCCCGGAAAGTATTCTCCAAGCCATTTGTATAGTTAAGTAGGGAATAGGGATTCAGATCATGGCTCTCCTATTATGGAACTCAGTCATGTGAGTGTGTGAATTAGAAAATAAGCTTCCAATCTGAAATTTTATAAGTGATGTCAGCACTTGATTCTTCTGTTATGAAAAGATGACCTACTCTTTGGCTTTCTGCTTCAATGCTGCTCACTTCTCCAATTTATGGCTGAGGCTGGGT
>JAOWBN010218591.1:0-13378 GCA_028565015.1 Pinguicula moranensis
CCCCGACTCATCAGACTGCCATAAAAGCAGTGATGAGTCAAAGACCTCGATTGAGAAAACAGCACCGGATATGGCACCTACTGAAGCCCCTCTGATAAACCCGCTTTCGGTTTCCTGGCCAATCAGTGCTCCGGTCAAAGCTCCCAGTAAAGTACCCACTGCAGAAGCAAGAGATGAACAACTTGATTAGCATAGATGAAGGCTGAAACTTAACAAAAAAGAATTAGGAAACATCTCACTGGGGAATGTGTTCCAATAAAAGTTCTATGGGAGGATAATAGATATCATATCAGAAACAAGTAGTCGGAAAAAAAAAAAAAAACGAGTCCAGAATCTATCAATTGCCAGGAACATCTGCAAACCTAAACCCTGCCCAATTCACAACCTTCCATAAACACAGAACTCATGCAATTCCCAAAGCGCATTCTTGCCTCTCACAAACAGCAGAATTCGGATAAAACATGAATTACCAGAAACGTAAGAATTATCAACCCTCTATATTAGCATCTGCTGAAATCCTACTTAATCAGAAACAAATCGATATCAGGGCGAGCCAATCACGCAAAAAGCAAGGTGAATTACCGTTGAAACTCCTCCCAAAGGAGAGAAATGGAACACTAATCAGAAAAGAAGCGAGCAAAAAATCGCAACTTCTTCAATAAATTAAAACATCAAGAATTCAAACCACCCACCTAAAGCAAAGGCAAATGACAAAATCGCGGAGAAAACATTCCCAAGTATAGCAGAGACTGCAAATCTGACGAATTCTCTGATCTTATTGACAAAAGACACAAATGCAGAACAGGGTTCCTCCTCGGACGACGACGGCGTCGGCGCGGCAGAAGGGGGAAAAGAACGAGATGGGTACGCGTAAAACTCCATGAAATTCATAAAAAATCGAAGACCCAGTTTTGTGTTGTAAGGTGATTAAGGAAAGTGGCGAGGCCAACCCACTATATATAGCGAGAGAGTAAATTAATAGCTATGTATAAATATCCAGGAAAAATATAATCTGTGGGCAGTGCCGTTCTTGTCCCGTCATCAAAGAGATCCGATCCCTTGGCGCGTTAATTGTGAAGACTGAATATTACTATAGAGCATAGACCATAGACCATTCTTTGCTTGGATTTCTAGATGAATTTTTCGTTCCGACATTATTTATTTATCTCGGCCCTGGGGGTCGTTGAAAAGTTGGGGAAGACATTTTTCCCAGCGCAGCGACGTCGTTTTCTTGTCTGAAAAACTTATCCCAAGATGAAAATATCTTCTGTACGTTTAGTGGTTCAGTTTATCCCAAGATGAAAATATCTTTTGTACGTTGTTTAGTGCTTCAGTAACTATGAGCAGCTATTAGTGCTCCATTAATGAGGAAAGAAGGAGCGGAAAGGAGGTGCAGGAATCTTGGATGGATTTGTATTTCGTGAATGTATCAAGATTAATGACGTGATTAAGTAAAGTGTTGAACAAGGAGATTTATTTAGATTATTATGTGATAAATGCCGTAAACCCCCAAGACTTCAAAATTATTTACTTTTTATTTTTAGTATTTTTTATTTATTAAATATTATCTTGTCAAACCCTAAACACAAAGAGCCACAATTCAAGTCTCATTATTTTCTCTCCCTCTATTTCTCTAACCCTAATGGTTAAGACATCATATATTTATAAGCAGAAACTCTAATGCAATTAAAATTCTGCTTGAGACTAATAATTCAAATCAACCTTAAAATTTTAAATTACATAAAAATCCTAACAAACCCCCTATTGACTTGGATTTTTTCTAATCACAAGCAAACTTGATTTCTTTGCTTTTCTCCAAGCACTCTCTTGAGACGCAGGTCAATGACAGATTTCAATCAAGCTCAAGCCACAATTTGACTTGCCAACAGAAAATGACTTCATCGTCTTACCAGTAGGACCAACAGGCTTCACAACACAAGAGTACTCAAACTTCTCTCAACCATGGAACAAAAGCTCACTTTCTTAGTTTACTCAAACCACGATCATTGGTCTCTACCTTAGACGAACATCTCTCAACATGAGAAGATATTTTCTCTATTCATCTCTTTTCAAATTCACTTTTGTAGCCAGAGTGATACGTTAATCTAGGAACAATAATTACTTTTTTCATGGTATACTCCTTCAACACATATGCCTAAACATCTTTATCAGCTTTCATCACCACCAAAGCACCATTTTAGAACCTTTAAGACACCATCTCCTTCAACAACTATTCAAAAGAGGCTGAGAAATGAGATTTATACTAATACCATGATTATACCTCACTTCAGTCAATGTTCTGATCATGCAATCATGTTTCTTGATCTTGAAAGTACCAACTTCAATAACTTTGCACGGGTTCATACCACCCGACATCACAAATTCTCCATTAAGCACTTTAAACAAGGAAAACTACTTCCTGTGGAGACACATGTAAAATGGATATGCAGAATTTAGAATCCATAATTGATACACTTTGTACTATCTTTACTCACAACACATCCATCATTGATTACACTTTATACTATCTTCACGCATAGCACAGACATCTCCATACTCTTCACCTACAACATTGTTAATCTCACCAATGACCCTATCATTACTATCTCCATTCATGTTCTGAGAAAAATAACATTGGGCTCTTAGATGCCACTTTTTGTCATAATTCCAACAACTTTGAGCTCATTTTTCCAACTTGGATCTCAAACGATTATCAAGAAAAAAATCCCCTCTTAAGAGATTTTCCTCTAATGGCTAATAACTCATTATCATGGCCATTGAAAAAGCTTATTATCAATAATTCTTTCGAACATAGAGCTGTTTTAACATCATCTAGCTTTAGAAACTTATTTTACCATAATAAGAGTCTCACTTAATTGCTTGAATAAAGGAGGCAACGACCTAAGCAACATCAATGTTTGGTCATCATCATCATACTTGACCCTATATTAGCCAAAATTCATAACAATAGAGGAGAGCATGTCAATATGGGCACATATTAACATACATTCTTTCATGATAAGGAAAAATAGACAATGCTTGGCAACCAACTTCAAAGTAAGTGTATATAATGTCTCCAACTTATCCCGCAGGGCCATTATGGTCCTCTGACAAAGAACTTCATGCAATACCTCATCGGATAAGCATAATTGAATAGTAGATAATGTCTTTCCATCGATTTTCATCCACTTACTCTCATCCAAGTCAAGAGGCTTCTTCTCCTTTCCTAAAATAGCCTTTTGTAAACCACTATGAGTCAAGGCAATTTCATCTCAACTGGTCATATATTGAAACTCATACTGGGTGCATATTTGGCAATCTCAGCTTTCATTACCATATATGAAATAACTCCAAACAACTTTATCTCAAGAAAGTTGACAAATCTCAATACCCTTTTTCTTCACCAAAAAATATTGTTCCTGGTCAGGAAATCTTGCCTAAAAGACATTTTTGATGGAAAAATATGAATCTCGCCAGAAAGTTTGAAACTTGCTAGAAAATTGCAAAACAAATGATCAAATCACACCCTCCTCAAAACTCACCCGAACCTCACACACTGACCAAAAACTCAATGTTGAGCTTCCCTCTTGATGTGGGAGGCAAAAAATCTAGTAAGAGGCCCATAAAAGAAGGTCTATTTACAATGAGACACCACAAATTCATTTCTAAATGGAATTCACAGACCTTGGTGATCCCCCTTGTACCCACATATTCGAGGTCGAGGAGGATCATCTCGGTCGCACATCCGAGGACTCTGCGGGCAAATGCATCCACATACATCCCCCGACAAAATAGTATGCAATGGCCACCACCCACTAGATGGCTAGACAATTACTTGTTACATCTTGGTAAAATGACCGTTTTATCCTTTATAAATTCTATAAATAGACTAGGTTGACCATTGTAACATATAAGCATTTTCGGGAGACTAGAGTTGTGGCATGCTAGTTTTTATTTGCACAAACATACCCATACCATGATGATCTGCTAGTCGTTCTGCCTCTCCGCTCTGGGACTTGTATGGTATGGAACAAAGGAACGTTTCCTTGGTCGCATCATTTGTGCCGTCTATAGGAATATTCTCAAACACATTGAGAAGTTCTCCCATCCATAACAATTAAAAATGGCAGAAATATCAAGCTCATCCAAACCATCCACCTATTGTGAGCTCCGAAAAGTTCACGAATTCGGAAACCACTAAATGAAAAATGACGATGTGGGTGCTCAACGAGATCTTCCTCCACGGATCTCACATCCCCTGTACAAGACTAGTTCCTTCTTTAGAGTTTCACACCTTGCAACAGACCAGCAGATGAAAAACACACTAAATCCTGACAAGATTTTCAGAATATTCCTAGGCCAAATTCTGGCAACTACAGTGGCAATTGAGCGGCGACACATTGGGTGAGTGAGTGGGTTGTTCCCCACTCAATGGATTTCACGATGGTATAGTCAATTTCTCAATTGACGGTGGTGTGTGATAGCGATTTTTCAGTCAAATGGTGGCGACAATCAACTAGAGTTAGGGTTTTTTTGCAAATTTTTTTCTTTAAATTTGTGTGCTGCTAGAATCACGAACCCGCTTAGATACCATTTGTTGGGGATGAATTAAGATAGAGTGTATCTTAATTTTGATGATACAATGAAGATACAAATAAAATCTTTCAAGCCCTTAAGCACAAAGAGTCAACACAATTCTCACTTTTTTTTCTTCGTCTCTCTATCGACTTCTCTGGCCCTAATGGTTAAGAGACCATATTTTTATAAACATAAATTATGATCCAATTAGAATTTTGCTAGGATTAATAATTTAAACCAACCTCAAGCTTTTAATTTACATAAAAATTCTAACAAAAAACTTGAAATAATCGGGAAAAAGGTTCAAGCGACCCTTTGAATGCACACTATAGAACGGGAGCCGGGCGCTCCCGTATGGATTTTTTTTCTTTTACATGTATTATTTTTGAGAAAAAATTATTTGTAGTTTTAGGTGTAGATTTTGAAAAAAAAAAGTGATCTAAAATTTTCTCCATCCCCAACTTTTCGAAACTAACAAATGGGACCTTGACCTTGAGGGTGAGGGGTTACACTTAAGAGTATTTGTTAAAATAAAATTGCACTACTCCAAACAAAAACAATTGGGGTGTTGTGTTGTGTGTGACAGTACTCCGGGCTCCCATCCCTGGTCATAGAGTTAAGCAAACGGTGATTATCATACTTGAGAATTTATTTCACGAATTGTGTAATACTTCTATAAGCTCATTCTGCATATGTATGATAAAAGGCGGTCTGTCCGTAAAAAAGGGCCAACGAGCCCACCCGCCCATTTTCTAACGGACGACGGCGGGCCTTGCGTGAAAAACGGGCGGGTTGGGCTCGAATTTTGAAAAATGGGTTGGCCCATTTTATTATTTAAAAATAAAAATAATAATAATTTTTTTCAAAAACATAAAAAAAATATTTATAAAATTAATACAAAAATACAAAACGGGTGGGCCGTGCTAGCTATTGTTCTTAAATGGGCGGGCGGGCTGAGCCTATTTTTGTGAACGGGTGGGCGGGTCGAGTCTGTTTTTTGTGAACGGGCGGGCCATGCTAAAATTTTCAGCCCATTTACCCGTAACGGGCGGGACGGGCTACCTGGTCCGCTGTCTGCCTATCACTACATGGTCCCAAAGGTTTTCCTTCAAATCACTCTCGACAAGTATCATCATCATATTCATATCTTTCCTTAGGGACGAAGGATTCGAGCGTAAGACTTGCTGCTTATATTCGGTAGCTTTGATTGGACAATATCATAAAGAAAATGATACTATTGATCACTATTCTAGTAGGCTTTATCTAATTATTGCAGGATGTTTTCCTCATTTCTTAGTAGATTAAAATTTGCCAAAAGTTTTTGATAAATTTGAATGAAACTCGCACGATTCAATCTATTTCTACAGTTTCAAACTCACTCAGACAACCCACGCGATCCTAAATCCTATTTGTCTTGTTCTAGTCCCTAACGAAATAGATATTTTGTGACCAAATTGTTAAAGTGGATGTGTCACGTCTTAAGTTTCGGTTTCTGATATCATATAGGGTGGCCACTCAGATAAAATATGGGCACTTTTATGAGTAAGCTTTTGAAAAATGAGAGTTGAAAATGAGATGCAATATTTTAATATTTAATTCGTGTTCAACAATGACATTGTGCTATGATCTAACTAACCTAGAGTGGAATTAGGGTCCTACCTAAAAGGGTGTGACTCTCCCAATATTGCATAAAGTACTAAGATTCTCTTACCCTTTACCCAATGACAATTGGTTCAGTTCAAGTATCAAGCATTTGTTACTCAGTTCTAGCTTTGCCCTCATATCAATCATGCTATCAACGGATGAATTAAGTGATGATCAAACGATTTGCATTCCCCAGTCAACTACAATCTTTACCACATCTCCCATTCTTCGTTTTTTTTCTTTTCTTTTTTCATTTATGGTGAGAAGCTGTTTTCTCCAACTTGTAATTGAATTGTTTATTCTGAAGGGACAAACCTTTGCTGCAAATTTCCCCTTGATCGTAATCTGTACTTTGCAAAAACAAACAAACAAATTGTTCCAACTGACCCATTTGGGTCGCAACTGAGCTTTTCCTGTAATTCTTTTTTAGGAGTCAACTGTGTGTTTGAAGTCTATCAAAAAAAAAACTGTGTTTTCCAACAATGAAGTTTATTTCGTGCACGCCGAAAAATAAAAACCTGTCTGTTTTGTCCCGGCTCGGCTCTCCTTACAAGAGAAGAGGTCACGCATCCAATTCGACAACGTCAATCCCTCTGGCATTTTCAGCATCCATTTCCACCGACTCTGCTTAATCCATTCAATAATGGGATATTACTTGTCCATCGCTTTGTTCGGTTAAAGGAATTTTCGCTGATCGCCCTTGTGGTAACTGATCGATCACATGGATGAGGATGAATAGAGAAAATTTCAAAGTAGAGGGACTTGGAATCACTCAGCCCCAAAAAAGTACTTGCAGTGGATTTCAAGGTTTATGACCCAATCCCAATATAATATAATGCTAACCGAACGGATCCCATGGTAGAATTGGATCCGTGAGCAAGGGGGCCATGGTCCATGAAGTATTTAAAAAAATATACATATATATATATTTTTAATTTGGGCCTTTATAAAATATTGTAATTATATTTATTATTGAAATAATGCATAAATATTTTTAGATCAATTGGTAAAATGTCAATTTTTTAAACCATGTGGTTATGGTTCGAATCCAAAGCAAAAAATTGAGAACCTAGGATTAAAATTCCCTGAGTACTTATTATACTATAGAATATTGATAAATTTTTATCAAATTCTAATAGACCTTTATTTTCATATTTATTTTGAATAGTATTTTAATATATATAAATATATTTACAGTTATTTAATATAATTATTTTTGATGGTTTAATATTTTGCTATATTATTGGTCAATCAAATTCCAAAACTTCATAAAGTTGTTTCTATTGTAAATAAGTTGATTATTGGTGCAAAATTATGATTATTTTGTATCAAACGATCGCAGTAACTTCGAAATGTGAATAGACCAAATCCTAATTGATATTAAAATATAATTTTTTAATTTGATATTAAAATATAATTTTTTTAATTAATATTGATATTAAAATAATTTAAAAAATGAGAAATAAAATTAAAATTTTAAGTACAAAACATTCCCTACGTACCATCCATACTTATCTCCCATTTCAGCTATAAAATTAATAACAATTTTGTTTAAGTACCCTAATGTTGGTATTTTTTTCCAAATAGTCTATTAGAGATAACAATCATTATAATTATTGTATAAAATAATATTTTAATAAAAATGTTGAAATAACATTTTTTATAAAAAAAAATTTGTTTAAAACAACAATTATATATTTTTTTTGATAGTTAAAAGGTTTTCATTAAAAGATGCCAAATGGCCCGAGTACAAGTTCAAAGTCCCAAAATGGGCCCGTAAAGGGCCCAACAGTTTCTAAATACAGATCTAGACCCGTAATGGGCCTCTGATTTTTGCGGTGGACCCAAACGGCCCACTGAGATTCTGAAATTGTGAGCCCATTATCTGGGCCCACTTTCCAACACTGCTCGAGAAACAAGTTTCTCGAGCAGCACGCACACTGTCACTGTCCCGGGACAGTGACTGATGATGGCCGCGAGGTGCGTAACGGGTCGCACGGAGCGACCGGATCCAGAAAGGCAGAGCGGGCAGTGGCGGAGAGCCGCGTTGGGCGGCAACTGAGGTGAGTCGAGCATGGCGGCAGCAGAGGGGCCGCATGGCGGCAGCAGAGGGACCGAACGGCGGCAGCAGAGGACGCGCAGGTGCGCGACGGCAGCAGAGGATGCACAGGTGCGCGGCGGCAGACGACGGAGCACGGTAGAGACGTGCGGCAGACAAAGGACGGAGCACCGCAGGAACGCCGGAATCTGACCGGGAGGGCCAGATCTGGTCGTTCCGACGACGGACAGGGCAAAGGAGCGGCAAGGCCGCGCTGGAACGTGACAGGCAGAGAAGGGGCACAACAGGAACACGTGGAAACGCGGCGAAAAGCGGCGGAAAGACGGCGGTGCACGGCGGGAGCTGACCGGACATGTCGGGGAGCTGGCGGGAGAAACCGGTAAAGACACAACGGACACGGCAGGACGGGGCTGGGACGCGGCAGAGGAGCGACCGCGTCCCACCGGAGGTTGTCGGAGTTTAGAGAGAGGCGAGAGCCTCTCTCTCTCTAAACCAGCCACTGGTACTCACTTTTATAATTGATTTATTATAACACGATAGAGATAGGCAGTTCGATTTTTGCCAACGCTGAAAAAATATAATTGGCGACTGGCAAAAATATCAATTGCAACCAAACATTTTCTTACAAAAATATCAATCACAACCTAACATTTTCGGGCTGATATTGTCCTGTTCCGATTGCCTATGGTTTACAATTCGGTTGCCAATTTTAGTTTTCGCGATTTTTGGACGATTTCCACCAATTTATGATATTTGGCATAATTTTATTTTTTTTAAAAAATAGTTCATCTGCCAATTTCCCAGGTGGTTCAAACCGCTGGAAACTGGCTGAGCAAATTTTTCTTGATTTTTTTTTTTTAAAAAATCATCGATTGCCAAAATTAGAAATGACTAATCATAGTCGGACCGTGCAACCTCTCGTCATGGCTTTCAGCGGTTGGTCTCCGGTCATCGGCCGGTTTCAGGTAAAAAAATGCTCGTCTCTATGTCCGGCCAACTCATCTTTTGAACATTAAAGCTTCGAGTTTGACTACTACAGGTATGAGAAAAAATCTACTAATAAGCAGATCATCTGCAAGGCAAAAGCCACTAAATTCAAGAAACAATCCCTTGGGCAAGTGCAGAGTCAAGTGTTACTCTAAAGCCAGAAGGCAGGAACATAAGTCAAGAATCATTCAGAAATCATGCATGCAATCACCATCTGTGCTAGGTATGAAGAGAGAGTATAAACATGATGTCCTCGAGAAGATCAGCAAGAATGTCAAGAAACAAGCTCACCAGGAACCTGGTGCGCCCACGATAATTGGTGCATCAGAAATCACAATTACGTCAACTTCCTCACCACAAAAGAGAAGGAGATCATCTATGGATTCACAAACCATCAGATATAATACAGCAGAACCGGACTGTGACACCAGATATAATACAGCAGACAAAGCAGCAAACCATTCTAGAGAGGATGCACCCCAGGATTCATCTGCCATATATGAAGGATGTGGAGAGATTGACACTTAAGGATCTCAAGACCATTGCGAGGAATGAAAACTTGCGAGACTACAGCAAACTTTGAAAGGGTGAGCTGCGGATACGTCTTGGACTATAGTAAGAGGAACTATCGTAAGTCATACATCTTACTCTTTGTTTCTAATTCTCTGCGAATGCTAATACATAAAACCATGTCTTTGTTTTTGTTGCAGGCAAAAAAAATGTGAGAGGAAACTGCCTAGAACAATGACAGATCTAACACACGAAAGAAGAAAATGATCAAAGTAGTTTTAATGCGAAGCAGTAACACGGAAAAATAGAATTAGGAGACTTCATACTACAGCCTACAGGACGTTGGCGATTTAACTTTGGGAATTATTTTGTGATAGTCATCTGTTAATAACTCTATCTCGTATGCTGCCATAAATCATTTACTGTCTCAAGTGAAGAGCTGCATACACAGTTGTATATGCGGTACTACGCCTTTTAATATCCAACACTGCAAAAGTATCTAACTAATTCTAAATGAACTCAATATCTTGCCTTGAAGACATTTTTCCTGGCTTTTCAAACTAAATAAAACATTTGAACCCGAGCTTTTATCCAGAACCAAGACGATCATCATCAGCCTAACAAATTGCAGTCAAGTGGAAAAAACATTCTTTTGGGGTAATTTTGGAAAAAAGATAAAACAATGTTAAGCTAAAAAACATGGACCTGGTGGAGACTTGGCAAATGGCAACATATAAGATTTCCCACAAGATTAATGGTTGTTGCCTGCTTACAGGCCTAACAAATGGAGTCTTGAAATTAAATGCAGGAGTACACAGAATTCTAGAGCTAACAGCACAGAATCACTGCATCAAGAAAGTGAGTAAGAGTAAATGTAAAGTTGATACAAATTGATGACGGATCTAGCCTAAAATTTACTAGCACCTAATTTGCTATCAGTTTCATTCAATGCCCTAAGGAGATGGATAATTCGATATTGCAGCTTGGCATTTTCAACCTGAATGTGCTGTATCTCTTTCACAGCCTGAAACAAAGATAAACTGACATGTAAAAATTGAAACTTTGAAACTACCCTGAGAGAAAATGTAATACAAGAAACCTTTTCTCTATCAACAAGCTGCTCCCCTTTCACGTTTTCAAGCTTTGCCTGGAGTTCAGTAACTAATTGAAGCTGTTCCTCATTTCCAGGTTCTAAAGAGCACCAAATCCAGAAGCGACAATAATTATAGAGACAATTCTCAAGTTAGTTTGTCATCTGAATAATGAAAACAAACTGACCCTTGTTTCCTGTAACGGAAGCTTCAAGTTTCGCCAAGCGGTGCTTCACATAAGAACACAAAAATAAGGTAATAAGCAATCTGAGTATTGAGAACAAGCAAAAAAAAAATCATATCTTCAAAGGTTCCCAAGGAATCATACTTCAAATAGTCAAGGAAAAGATTTAAACACACAATCCTTCTCAATGGCACATTGAAGGACTCTGAACTTGAAGCAGAAATTCAAATTGAAGTAAAGCATCGGAAGCAAACTACTTTTGCATATGAAGTAATGAAACAATCCCCTGGGCGATACTGATCAGAAATCTAAATTTGGATCTCTCCATTGAACCCAATTACACAAAAATCACATTTTACACGAGTACGAGGATCAAGTCTCATTGCCGCTTTAACCTAAAACCAAAACATCGAAAATTAACACATGCCCACACCCAGAGAACATGAAAAAGGAAATTTTTTCAAGAAACCCATCTCGTTACTGTGATAAAGACCTCTGCTTCTTCAGCTCTTTGATAAAAGGGTTTCAATATCTCTTGGGAATTGATTGATTCTGCAGCCATTTTCTGCCTCCCACTAAAATTCGGCGCAGAAAAACACAAACGCACGCACTGACGACCACAACAAATGCGATTTTCCGTACAACAGCGAACTCATACCTGTTCCGATTATAAGTTTTACCATATAGCCCCTTTACTTCCTTTCAATTATGTCACGTCTTCATGGGAAATTTAATGGAATTACCAACCAAATCTTTCTTATCTTTGGAAGTATACGATACGAAACATTCAAAGATAGGATCTTTACAAGCACGATTTTTCTACAAAGATCTGAATAATAAAACTTCATCGATTTTGCTCCTGACGTCGTCGAATCATTCGATGTCTTTGTATTTGGTAAGTCCAGCTTATTACAACTTTGAATTTGCCAATGGATGTCTACGTCTCCACCCACCTTGAATGCCTTACAAACGGGGCCTCCATGGAATTGGTAACTTGTTCTACTGTAAATTCCCCTTTTTGGTCCCACGATCTGGTGTCCAATGCGAGTACGCTTTTGCTCCCTCTACAATTAGATGACCGTTCGAGAAGTTGGTCCCACATAGTCTTCTTAAATGCACGAGTTTGGCACCCTACCCAATCCAACCGCGTCCATCAATGCCATATGCCCATATCTTCATATACCTTGATCTCGGTCTCAACACAGCATATATAGACTCATGATTTTGCGTGAATATTATACACAACAGATAAGAAATCATTCTTTGGAGTCTTCCTATTTGGGGTGCATGCAAATTGTAGCTTGCCTTTTGGGTTGATTCGCAACAGTGCTGGAGATAGCAGCAGACACTATTTGAAGGGCTCTTGGAATGTTAGCTGATTGATTGCATTAATCGATGAGTGAAGGTTGGTGCTGTTTCGCTATTTTGCTTATGGGGTTATCTTGTTGGGTAGATGAACAAACTCTGGCGGAAAGAACGATGTTTTCTCGTCTTTTCTTTTCTTTTTGTTGAGCTGTATTTAACTGGGTTTTTAATTCTGTCAAGACAAATGCGAAACTATGAACCATTTCTGTTTCAAGAGTAGTGCTAATAAAGATCAGAAATTGGTTGGGGGTTAGGTGACATTTTCACCAGTGGAGATTGGAGAAGGTTCTGCTACTTTATTTAGCCACCATATCTACTACGGAAATTCGGAAAAACAAATTAGATAAGTAACAAAATGTGTACTTTAACAGATCTGGAGAACTTCCAAGTAAACTCTGAAATTTCATGATTCTACATTACCAATTGAAAGGGAAAAGACAGCTGTTTCAATTGCCGGACCTTGATTCTTTCTTATTGCTTCTGGTGTTTCAATTTTTTATTGTATTCATCGTCTCTGATTTTGTTGCAGACTTGCAGTGCTTGGTTTTTTTATTTATGGGTTTCCATTTTTAGTACGAAAAGATGGTGGGCAGCATACAGGTTAAAAGTGACCACTCATACTCAAACGGGACTATGAATAACCATAATGGCACAGAAGAGAAACTTGATGAATTCAGACGGATTTTAGGGAAATCGGATGGTGATCTTTTAAAGATTGTTGGGGTTGGGGCTGGTGCATGGGGTAGTGTTTTTACAGCTCTGCTTCAAGACAGTTATGGTGCTTACCGGGACAAGGTTCAGATTAGGATTTGGAGAAGGCCCGGGCGACCAGTGGATCGTGCAACAGCAGAACATTTGTTTGAGGTGATCAACTCAAGAGAAGATGTGTTAAGGAGGTTGATCAGGAGATGCGCATATCTAAAATACGTTGAGGCTCGATTGGGAGACCGTACATTGTAT
>JAOWBN010218602.1:0-13378 GCA_028565015.1 Pinguicula moranensis
CACATTGTCACCGTGCTCAATGTTTAATCTTCTAGGACAAATATTAAAAGAAAAACCAAATTGTAGCAAAGAAATAACAAAAACTAAACAACAACGGACTCTCAGCACAAAGATTGTCTCGTGTAACAGCAATGTGTTCCCGCTACAAAGCTATAGTTTGTAGGTGCCAATACCGATGACATCCTCTTCACTGTCATTTCCCATGGTTACAATTCGTGTTTCGGCGCCACTATGTTGAAACTCAACAAATCTAGCATAAATATGTGTTGGCTCGCTCTTGAATCAATAATCCATTTAGGAAAGAAATTAACTAATGCACAGGAGCAAACACATAATTTGGGGTTATTGGGAGAGTAATGTACCTTTTTGGGCTCAAAATAGTCCCGAGAGTAGTGACATTTCTTTCCACAGTTATAGCACTTCGCACGTGCCATATTCTTGTGGCCGTTAGCCTTGAGTTATTTAGTGATCCTTTTCTTTTGGGCGTGTTTCTAAGTTTTGTTCGTCGGCTTACCAAACTTCTTGTTCTTCTTAGATTTTCCTTCAGGAATAGCAAAAACTTTAGCAGAGGATGCAGAAGCTCGCAGGTTGTCATCCTCAAACTTGAAATTCTTAACTATATCAACAAAAGTTTTGATGTTTACGCCATGATTCATTAGAGTTTTGAAGGGAGTCCATTGTCTATCTTCTCTTCCATCAGGTAGTGAACGGATCACATTGTTGACCTGTTCGAGCTCAAAAATTTCGATCCCGCCAACCTTGAGATCATGCAACATGGAACTCATAACGCGAATGTGTTCAAGTACGAGTTGACTCAAATCGATTTTGTACAGCTGCCAATTCAGATGCAAGGTACGGAGCCTTGTAGCTGATGTTTGGCCGTATGCCTATTTGAGTTTGTCCCATATGGACTTGGCCATGGGCTCCCCATTGTACATGTCAATTAGGTCGTCATGCATGCAATACAACATAGCATAGCTGGCACTACTATCCTTCTTGGCCCATGTAGCGTAGGTAGTTTACGTTTTTTTGCGAATTCTTCCATGGTTATGTGCTTTAGAACATCTTTCCCGTGCAGAAGATATCGAGATACTAAATCTTCATGGACCAAATGTCATAGTTTAATCCAACAAATTTATCGTTGAAAGATAGCTCAGCTATCATAGTAGGAGGTGCCATTTCTACAAGTATATTTTTAAAAAAGGAGGCACAACTTTAAAAATTAAATTTTCAGTAAGGAATTTTAATTATGTAATACGTTTGAAAATTTTCTAGGATCATAATCATCACGTCTTACACAACTAGAAATTTTAGGAAATTTTAACTTTCACGTAATGAAATGAATTCAAATAAAAACACAGAGTAGCATATACAGACAAACGGATTGGCACGTGTAACTGTTAATTGTAACATTTTTAATTTGTTTTAGCCAAAAAAATTGGCACATAGAATTGTTAACGTATAATAATTCGATTTTCTTTCAATACATAGTTAAACTCAAAAAAATTTCGTTTATATAAAATAAATTGAAATTGATTAGAATGTGATCCTTAATGGATTCAGCAAGCATCTAGGTAGCTGGTCGAAACTCAAGGTCCAAATCGGGGACCCGCTTCCTAGACAGTCTGTCATTCCTCATGAAGAGCCCAGCTTTCTGGTGAGGCCACAAAGGTCTCTCTTAAAAATCAGCTCTAGACAGCCCCTCACAGGCTAATGCGGATTTTTTTTGATTTTGAAATTTATGGTAATTTAATTTTGATTACCAAAATAAATTATTTACACATAGTTAATCATTATTATTTTTTATTTTTTTTGTATAGAAACTAATCCTAAAAAAATAACACATAAGCATATAAAGCAAGTTAATTCATGTAATATATTCTCGGAATAAAGAACGTGTCTTTAAATTGATTTTTAATCATGTATGCTAAGAATAAAAGAAATTTAATTGCACTTAGCAAATAACATAAATAATTCTTAATCCTACATACTAGATAATTCATTTAACAAAAAAATGTTATTGGGCTTCTCAAACAATTGTTTTGTTGAATATACTAGGATTGGGCCGACATAATTCTGTAAACAAATTACTGAATTATGGGTTGGCCCAATTTTAATCTTAAAATCCAAATTGGGCCGATCTAACATAATCAAAAAACAAATTATGCCGGCCCATAACGTTTTGAGGGAAGTTTCTCGAATCCGAGAAACTTCCTTTGGCCGCTACGAAAAAATCGGAAAGTTTATCAAATTTGAGAAACTTTCCTCTTGTCGCTAAAGTCACGATTTGCGACTTGATTTACAGAATTTTCTGTTTGTGGAAACTCGATCTTCCCTTCTGTGGCGAAGATCCCTGATTCTGCGAGGAAATCTTCACTCGTTCACAATTTTACCATGCACGTTTTCTTTTGTCCCACTGCAAAAATCATCATTGCCTTTTCTGTCGAAAAAAAGAGGAGAAGAAACCAGATGACGAAAACCTCCCCTGTTCTCTATCATTTACCGCGTCGATTCGCAGTTGGACTCACGCAGAGTCGAGGAACGCTAGTTCGTAGATTCGCAAATCTATGGTTGAGAAACGTAGGGAGAGGTCCACGAGCTCGTGCGTGTAGGCGGTTGGCGGGTGTGACTAACACACGCCACCTCGTCGACAAAATCTGATGGGTTTTGACGGTGGCGACGTTTTACAGTCGCTGAATGGGTTGTGTGCACAAAACAAATCGCATGTTTGCGTTCACGTGCATGCATACATACGTGCGTGGCGACGCGTGACACGCCGCCGCCGCCACACAGCCACCGAACTTCATCCTTGTTTGAATTACAGAAAAACAAACAACACAGAAAACAGGGAAAAAAATGTTTAGTAGTTGGTAAAAAAATAGCTGCCTAAACGAGTTGTGTGCACTGTCCTAATGTTTATGGCACGGAGCCGATGATGCATTCACCAATACTATTTTATATTTTTCAATATTTTATGTATCTTGACAACCCTCTATCATTCAACTTCTATATTCAATTTGATTTCTCAGATGAACTTGTTGCCTATATAATATTTCATTTTGAAGGAAGCAGTGCTCACACATTTCAGTCGCAATGCACAGGGGCGAAGCCATAAAAATAGAAGAGGGGGCCAATTTTTTTTTGATTTGCGTAAAGTATGTTGGACCGGGTTAAACCAGGTCCGATTAGGTATGCACGTTCAAATATTGCGGTAAAAACTAAAATAGTCAAATTTATTTCTCTTTTTTTAGATTATTTTATTATCAATATCGGTCGAATATTCATGTTCCGAAGTTAACTCTCTCGATACATAGACAACAACAATTTTTCAGTCTGCTTTGTAATAACAAATGCTAGATAAAACTATCCACAAAGTATTAAACTATCAAAAATAATAATTTTAAAGAATTGTAAAAATAATTATATTAAATAATTCCATTATGAATGAAATAGGCCATATTGCCAAAATGTTGATCGTTGACCGCTGAAGAAATTTTCTTATAATCTCATCCAATTCAATAAATGGAGCAACCTGTGGAAATGGGAATTTCATTGGAAAATGGAAATGAAACTTTGGGTGGACAACTGATGCGGGCTTCTCATTGTGCTAAAGTATATTTTTTTCTGGCCCAGTCCAATTAGGCCCAAATTTTGATTTTTAATAGAAATAAAAAAAAAAGATAGGGAATGAGTGACGATCTCTTGACCTCTTGGCTGATTTGCAAAACCATCTACCAACTCACCTGGGCGCGATTTACGCAATATTGTCGAACTATTACATATATTGAGAGGGTATCAAACTAAAAAAAATTACATGGTATTTTTTTTTTTAAATCTTGAGGGGACCGTGGACCCCCTGCTTCCGCCACTGGCAACGCACACACAGGCGCACAATAATCACCGGGTACACAAAGTTGTATGCTCTCAGATTTTAGGTGTGGGTTCAGATAACGCTATGCTTTTACTATGAAGGTTGTGGAAGGGGAGTTTTGCTACTTTGTAGAGGTAAGATATGCTCAATTGCTTAGTTAATTATTTGATGAAGTCTTACTCTTATTTATAGATGTTTACCTTCTGAATGAACGGTGATTCAGGTAACGCTAATCTTACGGTTATGAATGATCTCTTTGATCTTTATATAAAATGTTTATCTTTTCTGAATTTCTATAAATCTCTCTAAAAAAAAAAAAGTGGTCCTTAATATAAGTAGTTTATTTCCTGTAAAAGGATGATCCGGTAAGTGGGGGAGACAGGAATGCTTGAAGTTTTGTATTTTCTCAATGTGTTATGCAGCTTCATATAAGTGTATCGGTATCTCAACTTGTACCTCTAATCAATTATTTTTTTGGGTAGTTAAAATTGCTTAAATTAAATGGTAAAATACCTTCACGTTACAGCACCTCTCTCACTGGGGAGGTACAGGATCTCCAGATTAGCTACATCTATCTGAAATAAATCTAATTCTCATAAGTGAGAAGAAAATTACTCAGTGTTTAGCTAAAGAAAAATCAGATTACTGCATGAAGTTGGGTTGCTGATCCAGTCTCCCTCGGAGGCTGGGTTTGGCGTCCAGCAGCTGCCAGGTTTATTCCGGGTTTTCGATGCGGTTCCTGGTTGTGCGACCGTTCGGTAGCAAAATTGCATGAAGCACCTGCTCGGGGGTTTACGCTCCGGGCAGGGTACAGGGCAGGCAAACTCGGCTTTTTTAAACCCCTTTCGCTCAAGGGTTTGGGGACTCCTTCCTCATTCCCTGAACGTGAAATACGAAATATGCCCCCAGAACAAGTGAAATAAAAGGCTGATGATCGATTATGGTGTGCACGCTCTTGTCTCTCGCCTCTCGTTTCTCATCTTCGAAACACGTTGCCCTCGCCGTTCTCGCCTGCGTACTCGTCGGGAAGGTCCAAATCTCGCCTATTGACAGCGTAACCCCCTGACTTCATTATTCCATAGCGTGAGGTTGACGTTTTTTCCGAATTTGTGTTTAGGGTTCTTCTATTTTTGGGATTAGGTTACGGTTCAAAATTTGTTGGGAATCTTTAAGGTTTGATAGGGTCGATTAGGGTCTGATAGGGTCGATTACGGTTCAATATTTGTATTGTTCATCAATTTTGACAAATTTTAGTTTAGATTTGACTTTTGAGACATTTTTTACTGAAAAATGGTAAAATGAATAGTGATGATGTTCTGATTAGAATTGAGTTGCTGATTTGCTTAAAATTATTGATTTGTTTGTTTTTGGAAATTATCAGTTTGTTAAATGTTACTGCTTAGTTACAGATTCTTGCTTAATTCATCAATGAAGATTTCAAAATTTGTTTTCGTATGTACTTGATTAGGACCAGAAAATATAAATCAGCTCTGATGTTGATGTGCAAACTTAAGTAGTACTCTCAGTGCATACATGTTTTCTAGTTGGTGCGTGTTTTGGAAGTTCTGTTGCAGAAAAGAATAGCCTGAAGCTTATTCTTTTAGGTTTAGCAGCAATATGTGATTCTTTCCTTCGAAATTATTTCTGAAAACACTTGACTTACTGTTAAAAAAAATGTTTATCTACTGTTAATGAAACATTGGATTTTCATTTATAATGATTTTCATTATGCTGCTATGGTTCATGAATTGTGAATTGTCTGATAGCAATGGAAGTAGAAAACTTCATATTATGCATACGGGCATTAATCGGCGCGCTGCCTATGATACTCTACTTAGCTGCCCTACAAAAGAGAAGGGCAGAAAGGAGTAGGAGCCAAAATACTTAATTTTAGATAGAATATCAGAAAGAATGGCGTTTATAGAGTGTATCACGCAGGATAGTAATCGTGAGTGTTTTAGAAATTTGCGGATGTGCAACCAAGGTTTCATAGAGCTATGTAGAGTTCTAAAAGCACAATGTGGTCTAAAAGACGATCGATACGTATCTGTAGTCGAGAAAGTGGCAATATTCCTCCGCACACTAGCACACCACCAAAAAAATCGCATTATTCAAACTGACTTCCAAAGAAGTGGTCACACAATTAGTGTAGTGTTCAATGAAGTACTTATGGCAGTACTTCAGCTTGGTAGCTCACATCTAGCTCAACCTATACCGGTCGATGAGAGCACAACTGATAAAAGATGGAAGTGTTTTAAGGTATGTCATTGCAGCATTTTCAATTATAACATTGTGTTGGTCTTTAATTATAGCTTGAATGTGGATGTAGGGATGCGTTGGGGCACTGGATGGTACATACATCCCTCTCCGCGTTCCAGTAGATGATCAGTCGAGATACCGTACACGCAAAGGACATCTGGCGACAAATGTACTGGGTGTGTGCATACTGAGTGTCGGTTCATTTACATGCTCGTCGGTTGGGAGGGATCGGCCACCGACAGTCGTGTATTAAGTGATGCAGTAACCCGTCCAAACGGCCTCAGGGTTCAAAGAGGTTAGTCTTTCACAATACATATTTTAGTAGTTAACGTACTAATATTGAACGATTATGATTGAAATGGCAGGAACATATTACTTGTGCGATAGTGGGTACACAAATGGCGAGGGCTTCCTCACACCCTTCAGACAGACTAGATATCATTTGCAGGAATGGGGTCCAGGCAACCGCAGGCCACAGGATTACAAGGAGCTATTCAACTTATGCCACGCAGCAGCGCGCAACGTTATTGAACAGATCTTCAGAATTCTTAAAAAATGTTTTGTCGTGCTAAGAAGTCCTTCATTTTATCCACTTAAGATGCAATGTGTTATAATACTTGCTCACTTCACAATTGTGTTATTAAAGTGACCCCACATGATCCACTATTGCGTTCTTCAAACACACCCGTGGAAGAGACGGTCATTGACACTGATGTTGCTGACAAACATATACAATCTGTGAACTCCTCACCATGGTGGAATCAATTCAGAGAGCAACTTGCAACTGGTCTTTGGGAGAACTATATGCAACAACGAAATAGATGATTGAAATGTTTTCATTCTTGTACTGTGAGCAAATATGACTGTTGAATTGTCTATCGTACTGGGCGAGTTTAGTTGATCTTTAATGCTTATGTTTTTTATTATCTTAAGTAATTAGGTGTAGTGCTCTCGTGAAAATTCCGTAGTAACTAAAATGTTTGAACATGAACTTTAACAGAAAATTTGCACTCCAGTTTTGTACAGAAAAGTCTAACACAAAATTTGTAATAACATAAAGTTTGGAAGAGAAATAGGGGTTCAGTTCTAGACTGCAAATTTATACCCAGAAAAGAAGGGTATAAAAGTAATATCGCATTGGTAAGTCACCAAATCCTAATGCTTTCCTGCTACAACAGTGGAAATACCGAACAAGGAATTTTAGTAATCTCCTCAGAAGCATGTACGTTACCAAATAGAAATGAACACATAAACCCTGAGTGTTCCTAGTCCTGACCGCGAGAAGGGTTTACTACATTCCTGACGCCATACGGACCCTTAGGGGGTATGCCCCAAGTATTCCGAGGTAGCCAGACATATTGGGCTACTGACTCTTCTACACCTGCTTCTATATTCACTTGTTCCCTGTCAAAGTTAGCTATAATAGGCGAAGAATCACAAACGAGCTCTGGATGAGAGAAACTTACATCGGGGATATCCTAAGAGACGAACGCATTGGACTTAGCGACATGCAGTCCGTAGCATTGGTACCTGCAAGGATCATTAGGGGGTTGTTCTATGTCAGCACGGGGTGGTCCAGTTGTTCCTTCGACTGGCTTTTGAGGAACAACCTATGACAAGTCAAGATGTGACAAGCGATGAAGCCAAGTCAACGGATCATCTGTAGGAAGCCTTACTCTCCCACCGACCATTGGATTGGGTACTATAATAATACTCAATTTCGAGAAAATCACAGTTCATGGTTGTATGCATATGTCGGGTAAGAGGATGAAAATAATAGTTCCCTTTTTATTGATTTTGTATCCAACAAAGACATACTTAACGGCAAAAGGTTAGAATTTTATCCATTCGGCCTTAGGGATATGGACAAAAATGGAACAACCAAATACACGTGGATAAAGGGACACAGAGGAAGGTACATGGGATTGATATGTCAATATCTTAAGGGGGTATTCAGACAAAGGATTTTTGTAAGGAGAGGATTGATAAGGAAAGCTATAGTAGTAACCGCCTCGGGCAATAAATATGTAAGCACTTGGGATTCAAGCATAAGTGTCCCTAGTGATCTCGAGAATTAATCGATTTTTTCTTTCTGCAACCCCATTTTGATGTGACATATGAGCACAAATGGTTTGATGGACTAAACCCTTGTCCCGAAAGAAATTTTGCATGGTTTGATTGGCATACCCCTCCCCCCACCCCCCATTATTTGACAGGATGGCCTGAATTTGTTTATGAAATTGGGCTTGTACCATAGTATAGAAACTAATGAATTTAGCAGGTATGACAGATTTATGCTTCAAAAAATAGATCAATGTAATGCGACTAAAATCATCAATGAATAGCCAAAAAATCAAAATCCAAAAGGACTAGAGTTCGGGGCCGGTCCCCTCACATCATAATGAATTAACGTAAAAGAAGATGCAGTACAATTATTAGACACATAATACGACTGTCTATGATTCTTAGCAAGAATGCAAGTGTCACATGAAAAAGAGCAGCGATGTCAAAGCCAGACCTATCTATCAATCGTTCCACAAACCAACTATTCTAACATTGTCCCTCAAGTTAAATTAGAAGGTCTTCAATTCTTAACTTGCATAGTACATTAGAGAATGTGCGGCTGGATATTGTTTTAGTTAGGATTTCGACTAGCTAATCTTAAAATCCAACAAATTGAAAGTTGATAATGTTCCCTTCAAGTTTTTCTGTATGAAGTGTCTGTCTACCTCAATGTGCTTAGTTCAATCATGTTGAACTGGGTTCTCAGATATACTGATTGTTGCACTTTAGTTGACACATACCTAGTACATGGTTTGAGCTGCTTATTTGGAATTTTTGATTGGAAATGAGCATTTCCATTTCTATTCCAAATTCAAATTGGAAGAAAAATTCATTTCCATACCGTTCCGAATTATCATTTTTTCGATCCAATTCGAAAATATTTGGAATGGAAATCAAATTTCCATTTCCGAATTGGGGAGTTTTCTCCGTTTTTGCAATTCCATTTCTATTTCCATTTTCGATTAAGTTCATATTAAGTTCTTTTTCCAATTTCATTTTCATTTCCGATTAAGTTCCAATTCCAAGAATGAAATCGGAAATTTCTATTTTCAATCACCTATTTTCATTTTTGTTCTGATTAAATTCCAAAGTGAAATTAATTTCATTTTTGTTCCATTCTGCCGAATTATGCTTTGAAATCGAAATTTGGAAATAAAAATAGTCGGAATTTGGAAATTTCCTATTTCCGATTTCCATATAAGCACCCCTACAGGGTATCAAATTTTGGTCAATATTTTCAAATTCAGAGGATTTTTTGTCAACCCTCAAGCTACTCCTTGAAATTCTGCTTCAGCACTAGATAGTGCTTGGTTTCGGAGCAGGCGCCAATCTTGCGATTCGACAAAAAGCTCACCATCTACGTTGTAGACCACAGCCCGTCGTAAGGATGGCCGATGACAACCCTACCAAAATCACCCCGACTACACTGTCTGAGACATGTCAAGCCGATCTGTCACCCCAACTCGCCCTAACAGTCAAACAAATAAAACTTCAAGACTTCAACCAAAGTACCGCCATCCCCGTAAAACTCAATGACCACAATTATACCCAATTGTCGTGATTAATGCGGGATGTAATTGGAAGACGGGGTAAATTACATCACCTCATTGGCGCTCTCTCATCTCCTACGACTGATGATACCGCGTATCTACGGTGGTAACAACCAAATCTAAACGTTTTCTTCGGGATCCTCCTGGCGATTGAGCCCAATTTGATAGATAACTTTGCCGAATACCCATCGGCCAAAGACCTTGGGATCGCCTGGCAACAACAATTAATGGCGGCTCTGATACCATGATTTGCTGAAGAATTGATTTTCACGAAAAAAACTAGCAAGTTATCATGAAGCTGAAGAAATAATACTTCCATCCCTCTAAATTTACCTCCGTCCTAATCGATATCTTGTCTCCAAGAATATAAATTCTGTCTCCACCTCGCTCGCCCCTCTCCATGCCTAAACTTCCTGATTATTGCGAAAACATACTAAATTCCGAATGGGAATGAATTGAAGACTGAATCTGCGAGGTTTAGCTGGGCCGACGTCTACGATGGGGTCATTTGACATTTGGGGTGGTGATATTTTTCCTTTCCCCTTATGTTTTTCTTGGATAAGACGATGGAAAATGCAAAGTTAATATAATAATAGCCAGCAAAAGATACAAATAATTTTGGCCCAGGTCAACTGGCTCATAGTATGGACAAAGTCCAAGATGATAGCCGTGCTCGTTATGCAAGTGCATGTGCGACACGACTATACAATCCTCAATGAACTGTGTATACTGCATAGTGTACACCCTCCAGTTGACTGGACCTGGATAACTTCAGCTTCAGCGTAAGATAGAAAAATGGTATACTCAACCCATATATAGTCGAAAAAAGACTTGAGTACACAGAAAACCATTGAAACATAAGTTTCTTGAAAGTTCTGTCACACTGCCATAGTTAATGAGTATATCCAAATCTGAGATAAAGACAAAAGGAGGGAGTCATCGATAAAAAAACAAAAACACTGAGGATCCTACATTTTTCTCACTTGGAAATTGCAGGACTCTTATCGCTTAAATGGTGACAAGCGATCAGCGGAACGAAGCTTGTCCGTACCATCAGTGGATGAGCCTCCAAGAGCAAGAATTCTCCGAGCACAACCAAGCCATAGCCCTGAGCGCCGATGGCCGAGCCACCGATGCCGAATTGAGCCAATTGATCGAAACAATCATGGCCAATTTCGAAGATTACGTGCACAAACGGAGCCTCGTCGCTCGATCTGACGTTTCCCCTTACTTCACGCCGTCGTGGTGCTCCTTGTTGGAGAGTTCCATCCTCTGGATCGGCGGCTGCCGACCTTCCTCCTACATCTGGCTAATCTACACCATGTGCGGCATGGAAATTGAATCTCAGCTAACGACAATTCTTCACAGCACGAACATTCAGAATTTGGGGGGATTATCGGGGAGGCAAATTAGGTCCGTGGATGAATTGTAGAGTAGAACGATTCGAGAAGAGCGGAATCTTTCGACGAGGCTGGAGACCCAAGACGAGGCGATGCTGTGTTATCCAAGAAGACCAAAAGCATGACAACAAAGATGGAAGAGATCATATGGATCAAGTCAACTATAGCCACCAACAGCAACCTATAATCAAGGAGCCACCCATAACCGTAAAGCAGGAAACGAAGCCACCCACAGCCGCTGCCTACAATCAACGACTAAAGCCAGAAGATATAGAGTTTCTATCATGTTAGATTTAGTCAAATTTGTCTGCACATATCTCTGTTTCACACCTTGTAAACATGTGTCTATAAATGAATGAATACTCCACGGTGAATCTATTGAAGACCTCACCAGAATTCTTCCTTCAACTTTTCTCTCTATTCTTGAAACTTTATCATGGTATCAGAGCCTTTGGCTTGCGCCTGATTCGATCCTTCTCAATTTCACATTGGTCTATTGTTGCTCTGCGTTCTTGGCTGCACAAGCCACTCTTGGTTCGTGCTGCTCCAATTGTTCGTGACAAGCAACAGAGGCCCCTGCCTATATCAATTTCTCTCTGCATGGATAGTCTTCAGTCCATTCTTTTTACCATTCACTGCACGGATCTTTCCAGCCCACTCTTACCATTCACTGCACGGGGAATTACACCTTCAGCACACTTGCTCTGTGTTCTTAGTGTGTAACTCTTGTTTCTGCAGCTATGACTTCATCTCAGTTTATAGCTCCCAGTCTCCCCCCCGTTATCATCACAAAATGCAATGGCCTTAACTATCTCGTGTGGTCATCTCAGATCTGTCCAATTATAAGGAGTAACGAATTGATGCAGATTGTTAATGACCAAGAAAAAGCCCGGGTCGAATTTCTATCTGAAGATGGCACAACTGTTGGAACTAAAATAGAGAAGCCAAATCTCTGATACCATGATAAAGTTTCAAGAATAGAGAGAAAAGTTGAAGGAAGAATTCTGGTGAGGTCTTCAATAGATTAACCGTGGAGTATTCATTCATTTATAGACACATGTTTACAAGGTGTGAAACAGAGATATGTGCAGGCAAATTTGACTAAATCTAACATGATAGAAACTCTATATTTTCTAGCTTTAGTCCTTGATTGTAGGCGGCGGCTGTGGGTGGCTTTGTTTCCTGCTTTACGGTTGTGGGTGACTCCTTGATTATAGGCTGCTGTTGGTGGCTATAGTTGACTTGATCCACATGATCTCTTGCATCTTTGTTGTCATACTTTTGGTTTGCTTGGCTAACAACCTCCTTCAAGCGAATAGGCGGCTAGGCTAGCATGAGCTTGGTACGAAGAAACTGAAACCGAGAAGTACCTAAAAATGGAGAGCTAGTACCTGGATCAGAGTCAGCCACTGTGAAGGGAGAAGATTGAGCAATATGTCCTAACCCAGCAGGAAACACAGTTTCGTCAAATATAACATGCCGAGATAGATATGTGGTCTTAGATGTAGGATCATAACACTTATAGCCAGAATGTTTCAAGAATAGAGAGAAAAGTTGAAGGAAGAATTCTGATGAGGTCTTCAATAGATTCACCGTGGTCATCTCAGATCTGTCCAATTCTAAGGAGTAACGAATTGATGCAGATTGTTAATGGCCAAGAAAAAGCCCCGGTCGAATTTCTATCTAAAGATGGCACAACTGTTGGTTATGGGACAGGTTTGCATATTCTGAACACTGGCTCGCTATCTGTTAATTCCCCTAACCGTTCACTTAAATTATCACGTGTACTTCATTGCCCAAGTGCTGCAGCTAATCTTTTGTCTACTTATCAGTTCTGTGTCGATAATCATTGCTATTTTATTCTCACTGAATCTGGTTATTTTATCAAGGACAACAAGACGGGGCAGACACTGCTGAAGGGACCCAGTAAAGGTGGTATGTATCCAATCAAGCTCGGGACTAGTTCTCAGCAAATAAAACATGCTTTGGTAGTTAATGTTGGTAACCAACCTACCTTTTCTATATGGCATGCACGTTTAGGACATGCCTCATCTGTTATAGTGCGTCAGCTTATGAGTCAGTGTGCAATAAAATGCTCTAGTGGTTCTATTGAGTCTGTATGCGAACCTTGTCAACTTGGCAAGAGTAAGCAGCTTCCATTTGAGCCATCGAGTCGTGTCACTACTTTTCCTTTAGAATTAGTTCATTCTGATGTATGGTCGACCTCAGTTTAT
>JAOWBN010218613.1:0-13378 GCA_028565015.1 Pinguicula moranensis
TAATTTGATTATGTTAATTATAGGTCCATTGCCAAGTTATTGAGAACCTATAGGGTCACACACATTAACATCATTCTATTGAGGGGTCAAAGTGTGATTAAGGTCAAGCATAGGGGCCAAATTGAAATTTTTGACACTTCAAACACTTGTATGAAATTATGGGGTTATAGATACATGCTATGCACGACCTTACATGTGTACAAACCTCATGGAGAAGGATTTTACTACAACATGACACATAAGCATGAAGTGTCAATTGTTGTAACACATGAAAAGTTATGGTTTAAGTGATATTTATTAGCTACAACATGTGTTTACATCTATAATCAAGACCACCTATATATATACCTTAATGTTATCACAAATATGAGGGAGTAGATTGAGGCTTAAGGCCTTGAAAGAGTTATTGAGAAGTTTCATATCCTTGTTACATTATCTACATGAGAAGGACTTGGAATTTTTGGGCAAAAACTTGAACAAGTTTTCTTCTCTTATTTAAGCCTTAAAGGTTGGAGCTAGCACTCCTTTATACACATATAAGTTATAAAATTAGGGTGTATAAACTTCAAGGTAAGTGGTAGTGTGGAATACTCTAGACTTTGAACATTTGGACACCTCAACGAAATGAGCTTTCTTGCACGAATTAGTAATTCCACAAGAGGTATAAAAAAAAGTTTCTCCCTTATACCATCAAGTTGTGTAAATTAGCAAATAACCATGGTCAAAATATCTCTAAATTTTTTGTTATGATGCCTTAAAGAGGAGATGCATCATACCAAAATATCAAATGTGATCAGATCCAAGCATCAAGACCCATGGCTAAGGAGACAACACAAGAGGGAATGAAGGCCGTGCAACTACCCGATGGACCTATCACTAGGGCATGGCTCAAACGTTTTAAAGAAGGTCTTGTGGTATTAATTCAAGAAGCTTGGGCCCTTTGGAATATTCATGAAGACACTTGTCTAAGTAACAAAGAAAAGGCCCAACTTGTCAACCTAATTAAAACTCAAGAATGTGGAGGCCCCCTAGGAGAAGAAGGCATGGCCCATGCCTTGAATATTCAAGCAAGTCCACTAGGTGTAACACAAGCCCACTTCTACCATTAAAGCCCACAAAGAGCAGGGCCCACAAATTTTCCACAAATTGTCATGAAATGAGGGACATCAAGATGTGTCATATGCATTAAAAGGGTCAAAACCATGTGGAATGTGAAGACGCTTGGTATTGGTCAAACTCCAAGTGATGGTCAAGTGATGTACGTGAATCAAGAAGGAAGGCTAGCCTCATTTGTTGGTCAAGGGTTGAAGATCTTGGACCGTCACAAGTTATTAAGTTTGGTCAAGCATCATTACTCTTTCATGGTCGAAAAAATTGGCTATAAAAGGTCATGTTGTAACTTGAGTTTAGTAATTCATTTTGAGTTTCAAACTTGTAAGACATTTGGGATCAAATCCTTAGTCTTTTTCAAAACTTTTTTTTTTCAACTTATCAAAAGCTGTTTTTGGGTTTTAGTGGCATTGACTTTTCGAAACACACGTAGATTTAGTTCTCACCTCATATATAAGTGAAGGGTCAAGGACCCAACAAGTGTTTGATAATAGATCCTAAGGTTGGAATTAACATTGATCCTTGAGTCTAATCACAAGTTGATTAGGTTCATATCAAAATCACCATCTGTAACCTTTGTCACTCTGAACTCAAAACTGTTTATCACTTATTTTCAACTTGTTCCCTTGCGGTACAGGTCTGGAAGGAGATAAAGACATGGCTATTAGTTGAATCCTTACATAAATTTAATCAGGCCCCATCATTGTTAGCCTTCGAAGTCTGGCATCAAAAGCTAGCTTTGTTGCATGGAAAACAATCTGGATGACCATGATTTGGAATATCTGGCTAGCCAGGAATGCAATCATTTCCAAGCCATACAAGCCGATCCATCAAAATCCCTAGACAGCATTCATAGATCAACCTGACTTTGGCTAAAAGCAATAAGAAAAATGAAGTTCCCTTACTCCTTCATTGATTGGTTAGTGCACCCGCATAGCGGTATACATTATGCAACTGGCTGAGTGGTTTAAATCCAGCAGGATGCTTCCAGTCTGCAGCTTCATGGAGACAAAAATGCAAGGATCCAAAGCAACTCAAATTCCTTTTTTTTTAGAAGACCATGGTATCCGTGTTTAGCCGACTAATCCACGTGACCCATCCAAGGTGATCCCCCCTTATGGGTTGGGCCAAACTCGGGTCAAAAATCACAGTCATGGCCCCAACACACTTTCTTTAGTGGGAGAAAATCCCTGCACCTTTAAGTATGCCCTGAGATATCAGGATCTCTGACCGCTGAGATAACCCCAATGGGTTTATCCTAGCAGATTACATGCCACGTTAGAGCATCAACCAGACATAATTCTGACACTCATGAATTTGGTGTTTTCAAAGAAACTATGCCCATTTTTTTGATAGGTTCACTAGTTTATTTCTTTGGTTTTGATCTGATAGTTATGCCTACTCGGAATACAACCCCTTTCACTTATTACAAGGATACCTCATTAAACTTAGATGAGTTGTGAACCAATATCCCTAAAAAGTGATTTTTATAATGTGGCATTCATGACATTTTGCTTTTGGTGAAGCGCGGATGATGGCGATGAGCTGAATGCTGAGATGCTTTGTGATATACTATGATGCTATGTGAACCATGTACCAGATCACCCTTATCTATACCAGAAGGGGGTATGAAGATAAGGCATGATATTCTGATCAATCTCAAAGATACCTTTCTAGTTGGTACCTCCTATGGGCCATAGTGTACTTTTTTGTATTTCTTGCATTTCCTTTCCTTTGTTTCCATGTACATACTTGATTATACTTAATGAGATTTTGGCTTATAAAAAAAAGTATGCACACCTATGGTAGTAACATCCACCTTAGTCGAATTTGAAGTGAGGAAGATCATCATCGATAAAGGCAGTTCAACAGATATCTTATCTTATGCTATCCTGAACCAAATAGGTATGGAAAAGACCCTGCTTGAGTAACACTACTCATCGGATTCAGTGGGATGCAATTCCAAGCTATCAGAGTCATTGATCTACCCATCGTCGTGGGAGAAGGGACAGACGTCGCAATGCAGGTAATCTATTTTGGTGTAGTTAGAGAACCAACATATTATAATGTGATTCTTGGCAGGCCAAATCTCTGCTAGTTACAGGTTATCGTTGTCGGGTTAGTGACATAGAGCACCAATCGGTGCGCTTATTAGTTTCATGTATGCTGACTGAGGACAATCATCGTGGGCCGGGAGTTTTATATATATATATATATATATATATATTATGGATCATTTGGGTCGACGATACAAATTGTGAAACTCCATAATTTAATCAAAACTATAAATTAGTCCTAGTTTTAAAGTCATTAGCAAGGGAACAACTAGATGACTAAATTGACTAGTATGTGGATTAACGCATGATCATGTTTTGTAGATCATTGATACGAGGTATCTGTTTAATCGCATGAAATATGAGTGTAGGGGGTACATGAATATTGGACTCGACCTATATTGACTTGCTGGATGGATTATGTTTGTGTCATCAGCAAAGTTATATAGTATTAATTCAGTTATCTTAGATATTCGTAATTCTGGGTGATGAATGTGTATTACGTGGGGTTATCTAATACCTATTTTGATCGAGGGGTCATAACGGTAAGTTTTCAGAATATGAACGATTCATGCTGGAAGGTATAGAATATCAAGATGATACTTTTGCCCATCTCCTATTGGATGAGATTATTAATATCCCTTAGCTCCTTGATGCAGTAATTATTGTTATGCATGCATTTGTGATTATGAGAGTCACATATTACCAATTATCTATTGAAATATCAAGAAAGTAATTAATGGTCAAGGATGACATATTCATACGCTTGACATTAATTATTGGATATTAGGTGACGAAAGAATTAATACTAAATGGGATTATAGGATCACGATGTATCTATATTTTTTTGGTAAGCCAAAATTTTATATAGGATATAAGTATTTACAAGAAGGAAAACATAGAGAACAAAAAACATGCCATAAACATGGCTGATCCCGGTCACTGGCACTGAAAGGATGAAATCAGTGGATTGTGCCTCAGTCATGAATAGTACATTTTCTGGCCTTCTTTCATACCCTCTAGTATAGCTAAGGGTGATCTGGTTCCTAGCTCCTCTAACATCATGAATGCACAAGCATCTCCACATACAGTTCATTGCCATCCTTTGCTCTTCATCAAGACAGGTTATCATGACTATCAACTTATATTAGATCAACTTTGCTGATGACGATGTATCTATATTAAATTGGATCATAATGTATTTATAAATTAATAAGTTTAATTTATTACCGATTCAAATATAGATCCTACTAGGTCACTCTATCTGGCAAACTAATGAATTAATAATTTATTATGTGGGACATAATTCACGAATTTTACGGACAAGAGCTAATTGGGTTTTGGTGGGACCACCCAAATCAATTGCAATTTAATTGAGTTTAATGACATTAAATCCAAGCTATTAATTTGCAATTGGGATCGAATAAAAATTCAAGCCCAAATAATTTAAAACCTCAATAGGGCTTGAAGCCCAAATGAGAGATATGAATATATCTCAATTGGTCGAATAGAAAACATACAAGATTTCTTACTGCGTGTTATCATCTTCTTCGCAAAACACGACCAAAACAAGAACTCAACGCCGTGACATCCGTCGTCGACTGGGTCGCCAAAAAAGTTGGCTTCACAAGGTCTGCCATTTGGAACACATGCTGCTTGGCCTTCCAAACGAAACTCTTCGTCCAAATCAGCTCTTGTACATTCTCTACCTAGAAGAAAGGAACGAGGTGCCCTTGGACATAAATGAGAAATTTTGACGATGCACAATTGACTAGAGAATCACAAGACCCATCAACACTAGGAGATGGTACAAATGGATCTGGAGGTAAGAGAGAAAGAAGCTAAAAAGAGTGAAAGAATGGAGATGCCTAAAATGCACGCCAAAAAAAGGAGATTTTTTGCTCCTAGAGATGACTTTATCTCTTATAAGACTTGGGTTCAAATAGGAAGGACCGTACTGCATGCAGGAAACTTGAGCCAATCGTACCTACCTTCGGGAGACCCTCAAGAAGCACACCCTCAACAATACTTGAAGCTTCACTAAACTAACAAACTACCCCCACTAAGGCCAGGTACGTGAAGGTCAAAGGTGCGAGTTGGCCCAGCGGCCACGGCTCTCGACATACGGGGCTTGCCTAATGAAGTCGAAAGTTCGATTCTGGCTGGGAACCAGCTTTGCACTATTATCGGGATTAGTAGGGGAGGGCCCATACGGGTCGATCCGGATACCTAGTGAATAGTTTGGGCTACCGCGTCTCACCACTACCCTAAACCTACGGGGGGGCTTGAATTACCTATCAAAAAAAAAGATACGTGAAGGTCAGCAATGTTATATGCCTTTTTGCTTTTATATATCCCATTTGATTATGTAGACTACTTTAAATGAATTTAGCTTTCCTTTTTCAATTTTCATTACTATGTTCTCTAAGATTTTAAGAGAGAGAAAGAGATAGAGAGAAAGAAAGAAAGAAAGAAAGCTAAAATCCTTCGTGGGGATTCGCCATACTCCTCAAAGAGAGACCCCATTCAACACTCGTTGGAAAGGAAGAAAAAAAGAGAGAAGTCCTTACATGAGGAATCACCCTAGTCCTCATGGATAAAAAAGAAGAAAAGATCCATGAGCGGCAAGTTGTTATACTCCTCGAAGGGCACCCCATTCAACACTCGTGGGAAGATAAAGAAAATAAATATCCTTACATGAGGAGCCATCATACTCGTGTAAAAAAAGAGAAGAAACGATCATCATGGACATCCCAATCAACACTTGTGGGAAGAAAGAAAAAAGAGAGAGAAGTCAATATACGAGGTGCCATCATACTCCTCATGGTGAAAAATAAGAGGTCCTCCCATGACGAGTCATCATGCATCTTTGGGGGCATCCCATTGAACATTCGTTGTTAAAAAAAGAAATTGAAAGAGAGAGAGAATTCCTTACATGAGTGATGGGTCAGTTTTACACAAACTCAATTTCAAATTTTAGACATGTGTTCTTTGTACTCTACATGCTTTATTACTCATGTTCTTTGTGAGGTATCCTTATGTTGTGATCTCTTATTTCAGGCACCTATGCATCTTTTCAAATGATGTTCTTGTCTTCTATTGGTGTGTGAATATGTGATGCATGTTTTTTGTTTTTGATTTTGTTTTTTTTGGGGAGTGGGGAGAACTATGAGGTGTGTTGTTTATTTTTCATGATATTTTCTATATCCTCACATCTAACATCTTGTAAGCCTAATGGTTAAGCCAAAGCAATTTCGCAAACCTTTTAAGAAGCCTGCCTCTAGGAGATCTAAGAGTTGGTACTTCTTCCGCCCCTCCTCCTCCTTTACCATGCGGCACTGTAATGGAGTGCCTATCGGATGAGGGAAGTACTAAGCCCCTTTTTTGCACAGCCTTCTTAAAATTATGATTGGCTTATAAGCACCTTTTTTCAAAAAATAACTCCTCATTTTTAAAAAAAGAAAGTTCTTATAAGCCAATTATAAGCATAAGAAGGCTGCACAAAACACCCCCTAAATATAAGAAGCTCATCCGCCTTGAGACCATCCTGAAAAATGCCTTTGTACCACAAGTGTTACGAGACTATCCTATTTACGCCAAGATTTGGGAAGTCTATTTACTTGACATATTTCCATTCGGCCCGGGATTGGTTCACTCGTTCGTTGTCCATGAGTTTCTCGATACACTTCACAAGGATGAGTGTGGTCAGCAAAAAGCCCAAGTCTATGGGAAGACTATCACAATTACTGTGTCTTCTATCAACCACTTTACAAGCTTCATTTCTAGAATATGCGCGATGGAACACATGATGGTTAATGGAACTTAAGATTGACTCGCAACACCAACCAGCTCATGACCACGCACTTTCTGGGACAAGCATCAATGCAAAGCACATTAGCACCACCGCCCGTTTTGTTCCCCATTTCATCGCAACTTGATACAAACCTTGCCAAAAATTGTGACAAAACCCAATATCAAAGATTGGTGGTCCAAAATCCCAAGACCGTAAAAATGAATTTGTTGTACACTTGACCCATCACCTATAAAGAAGTGGGAACCAAGGTAACATTTGTAAAATGGTTGCCACCAAATGGAACCCTAAAAAAAATTTGTCTCAACCAAGAACCAAGGAGGAACACACCTCACAAGTTATTTTCAAATATCCAAAGCTAAGTAAAATGAGTTCAAAAGAAGCCTATTTATAGGCTCTAACACGTTCAAATGAAAAGGTACTAATGAACGGATGCATTGATTCTAAAAGATGCATCAATTTGAAAAGACACGGCTATTCAAAAACGTATATCCATTGATAAATGGATGTGTTCCTTGGTGAAGAGATGCATCCCTTAGTGAAGAGGTATGACTCTTGGTGAAGAGGTGCGTCCCTTGGTGAAAAAGGTGTGTCCATTCATGAAACGTTGCAACTGTTTGGAAGAGATGTGTCTTTTGGCAAATGGGTGTGTCCATTGGAAGGGAAGTGACCATTTGGTCGAGTTGCACCCATTGAACAATATCTTCAAGCTCCTTGATGAGCTATGAGGTGTACTTGTGGCTCATTGGACTTGGAGTAGCCATCCCTTTAGCTACCAACCATGGCTAACCAAGTTGCCACCACTCCCGCAAGTGACTCTTTTAGTTTCTTAGCTCGAGCTCTAGTGATAGGTACACTAGGCCAAGCTAATGTCTTGTTGTTGAGATGATTCCCTTGGGCTGCAAATCCCTTAGTTCCATCCTCCAGCTGAAATGCAGCTCTCCCAGCTTCCTCCACTAGCTCTTGTTCATATGGTGCAACTGATTTCTAATCACATTTTAGCTTATATCGACCATAAAATAGATTGTGTACTATAAGCCTCAGTTGCTTCTTATCTATACTTTTATGAAACATTTTTGGTGAATTTTACTGTCCTCATTAGGAACAAATTTAGCTGGAAGAGTCATCATTGACAATTCTTTTAGTTTTGTGCTACTAATGGACTAAAGTAAAATGGCTCTATTAAATTCAAGTGCTTCTATTTAATGAAGTTGCTGGAACTCAATACATCAAATGATGCGATGCATATTGGGTCGCAATAAAAATGGTCTCTTTGTATAATTACTATAGTAAGGCCGCGTATATCTGACTCCCAAACTCCAACTTAATTGAAAACATATTGGGTACGTTACGAATTGTATAACTCTCTTTTGTATGTTTAGCAGATTTAAAATTTATGGGTGAGGGATCGAGACTCTTGACATAGGAATTTAGGGTAGTGGTGAGCAAAATTATATTTAAAAAAATCAATAATATTAATTTTTTTTTTATTGATATCTATGCAAAAAAATTGACTTTTTTTTCGATATTTCGATATCGATATCAAAATTTTATTATTGAAAAATTTCGATACGGTATCAAGGTTTACCGATTCGATATCGGTAATACCAAACTCCAATATTTTTCTTATATGTTATTTTATTTTTCTGTACTAAACGATGTTGTTTTTAATTTACAATTGATTAAAATGATCAAAAAAATTAAAAAAAAAGGAAAAATGTTTCAATTTTTTGATAATACTGATACCAAACCAAAATAACGAAAATTCGGTATATCGATATTTTTGGTTCAATATCGATACCAAAAACTCATTACTGAAAATTTTCGATAAAGTATCGGTAATGATCATTATCGATATTGATTACCGATTATTTACCCTTAATTGACAGCAAATCTAAAATGTTCAAAAGAAATTGGAGGATGGGGGAGCCACCCCCATCCCTGGCTCGGGCAAATCAACTTAATGGGAAATATATTATTTAAATAGATATTATGCAAGGGTGGAGTTTAACCATTTTTTTACAGGGCTGTAAGTGCAATTATGAAACATTGATGAGTTCAATAGACTAGATCTACTCTTGTATTCTTTTACAAAACGTGTACGATAAGTATTGAATTAGTGAACCATTTCATTTAGGGGTACCTATAAATCAAGATAAGATTACTTTCATTTAAAGTAAACTAAATACTTATTTTGTAGTCGTAGTTTTTTTTGTTTTGTACTCATAGTTTTTTTCTTTCGTCACTTTTGTTTTTGCTTTTACTTCTCATTTTAATTGTGTAATGTTTGAATATTTGGTAAAATTATAAAAAAAAAAAAATTAAAAATGTTATTAAAATAATATTT
Source organism: Pinguicula moranensis (assembly GCA_028565015.1). Classification (NCBI taxonomy): domain Eukaryota; kingdom Viridiplantae; phylum Streptophyta; class Magnoliopsida; order Lamiales; family Lentibulariaceae; genus Pinguicula; species Pinguicula moranensis. The sequence continues at coordinate 9,323 of JAOWBN010218613.1, forward strand.
GCAATCAAATTTTTTAAGACGATTAAATAGTATTTGTAGTTAAATTTGATAAGATAAGTTTAATTTATTTACAAAATTATCATTAGAAGTAGAAATAAAAAAAAGTTAGCTTTTACTTACTTCTGAAAAAATGAGTTTTGATAGAAAAAAAAGAAAAATAAAAGTGGAGTTTAAAATATTATTTTTAAAAAAAATTAAAAAGTGGAGTAACAAATTGTTATTTGAAGTAGAAGTAAAAAAAGGTAAGCCTTTATATACTTCTGGAAAAATGAATTTTGATAGGAAAAAATGAAAAATAAAAGCGGAATTTAAAACACTATTTTTAAAAAAAATTAAAAAAAATAAAAAAATAATAAAAATAAAAAAATAATACAAAACAACCACTAATGCCTGAAAATCATTGTCTTGCAGTCTTCCTCGTTTGCTTGGTCCTGACTTATCAATTTTCTGTAAATGCTCTCAAAGCGGAAAGTTCGCACAGGAAAAGCACTTTTTTAAGTGGTATGTATCAAACAAGATTAAACTTTGGCTAGTGTGAGACTTTGTCCCCTTCAACTTTTTAAATGACACTTCTGTTTTTGTATCCATAATGATTTTCTCTTTTTATTTCTTTTTTTATTTCTTCTTCTCCTTTTAATTTTGTAGTTTTTGAATATTTGGTAGAACTATAAAAAAATTAAAAAAGTTATTAAAATAGTGTTTGCAATAAAATTTTGTAAGTTGATTAAATAGTGTTTGTAATTAAATTTGGTAAGATAACTTTAGTTTATTTACGAAATTGTCATTAAAAGTAGAAGTAGAAAAAAAGTAGCCTCCAATCTACTTCTGAAAAAAAGAGTTTTGACTAAAAGAAAAAAAAGAGAAGAAGAAGGAGAAATGGAGTTTTAAAACACTGATTTTGAAATAATCTGAAAAAAAAAAGAATGAGAAAAATAATCTGAAAAAAATGGTACAAAACAGCTCTTCATCACCTAACGTTAATGAGATAAAATATTTTGGATATTTTTATCTTTTATAATAAATTAAAGAAAAAGAAAAGAAACAAATTGGAATTTTTTTAAAATTTAAATAAAAATAAATACTAAAAAAATGAGAATAACATGAAATAAGAATAATAATGCATTAAATAATAAAAATAAAATTATTTTAAAAAGGTAGAATAATTTTTTTTAAATATAATAAGATGATAAACTACAAAATAAAGAAAAATAAAATATAGGAAAAGATATTTAAGAAATAAGACACAATTTGTTTTAGAATCATAAATAGTATAAACTTTCATAAAATAACAAAAAAATTAATTTTAAATATGCATAAATATTTTGGAAGCTAGTAATAATTATGACTCCAAAAAAGTTTTGTATCTTTATTTCTCTAGTACTTTTCTAAAACAAATTATCCATATTACTATTGTATATTATTTAATTCTGAAATTATTATTTCATATATTATCATCTAATTTTATTTTTATTACTTTATTTTTATTTATTATCCTAATATATTTACTATTATTTAATTTTATTTATTTCCCCTATTTTTTTTTATTGTTAATTCGTGTTATTTTAATTTTATTTTATTTTTTAATTTGTAACACTAGGCAAAGTTTTAGGTAAATTACTTTTTTGTACCCATCTGCGCCAGACCTACACAGCTACACCTACTTCACCTTTCTCTTAAGCAATAGCATTAGCATTTTTAGATCCAAGTAAGTTGGCCCAGTGGTGAATTAGCCCGGCACACATGGAAAACCTAGTGAGGTCGGGGGTTCCATTCCCACTGGGCGTACGAAGGATACTCTGAGGGGATTAGTCGGCGGGCCTCTGGGCCCAAAGGATACCCTGATCTGTGATTCTGAACTCAGTCTTCTGATTATTTATCAAAAAAAAAAAAAAGTAGCATTTTTAACCTTGCCAAAGTACATTTTTCACGTAGAAAACTTAAATTACATAAAGTCAAAAAAGGTTGAATATCTCGCAAATTTTGGTGAAATATATATTAGGTATTTTAGTTTAACAACGGCATAAATCAGTCAAAATTCATGATTTATAAGTCATTTTGGCATGTTCTTGATGAGAATATTAATGTTCTTCTTTAATTAGATTAAAGAAAAATTTGGGGGATTGATGTATTATTACATGTTACACAAACTGTGGGTGTGGTGGTGAGCAGGGGGACGTAGGGCCTAGGGGGCAATGGCCCCCTATATATATATAGTTTGAAGTACAAAATTTAAATGATCTATCATTATTTTATCCTTTGGAGCTAGTTATTGTAATAGTACTTTCCAATAAGAAATGCCAGCCCGAAAATAATGGCTGAGAAAACAATTGGAGACATAAAAGAAATGTTCAATAAAAGAACTGTTACGTTGATTGAAAATTGATAAAGTGATTTAATAACGTTCTTGAAATAACTTTCAAGTACGTTATAAGATAAAAGATTGTGTATACGAAACACCCAATTTAATCAAACTATTTTGTTCTAGTCAAATAAACCCTCAACGAGCCAGCTAATCTTCTTGCAGTATTTCATTCTGTTTTGAGTTTCTAGACTTTTTTTTGGTCAACCGAGGTATCTGGGATTCGAATGATCACCCGACTAATCCTCGGGGTATTAGTTAAGTTGCGGGTCATACGATCTGAGAATGTGGCCCCATGACTTGCGTTACCAACAGGGTTCGATCCCTAGATTTTTAAACATGCTCTGAGATTCTAGTCGATTCATTAACAATCCTTGGGTTTAGAGTTTCTAGACTTGTTCTATCAAATACAGAAGGATGCCAAGAATAGTAATAAGTTCACACTAAAGCAAAAATGACTTTGTGTGTTGACCTGACCGATGAAAAGGAGACATATTCAACATCAACTCCATGCATGCACACACAACCACCAGAGGAAATTCAGACCACGTTCTTTTATTATTTCACACCATTTGTCAAATCATATTTGGTCTAAAAAGGTATCTTAAGAGACGGGACAAGAACATTCCAATCCTTTGTTTTTCCTATATATATATATATGAGATCAACAGACACCCTTCTTCAACAAGATACACGAGTACATTCTAGCTTACATTAATCATGAGTACAACAAAGTTCATTTTCTTAACGATTTTCTTCTTCGGGGAGATCATTCTTGCTCTTGCTACCGTACATCAACACAGCTTTGTGGTAAGAAAAACACAAGAAGCAGCTTTGTAATTGTACTATGTTCTAACAAGACTTACCTTAGCATCTCTCTCTTTTTTTTTTTGCCATTGAAGGTGGTTGATGCTCCATACAGCCGGCTGTGCAGCAACAAGAGTATTCTCACGGTAAACGGGCAATTTCCGGGGCCGACGATATATGTTACAGAGGGCGATACCCTCGACATCGACGTTATAAACAACGCAAAGGAGAACATAACAATACATTGGTAACACACGAATCCAAGATTTCATTCTTTTTTGAACGATAACACTAGTCAAGGGCGTATTTACGTTTTTCGTACAAAAATATCCCCTCTAAAATAAATTTTAAAATTTATAAATCAACGTTTGCAGCCATTGAAATATTTCCATGGTTCACACTTCAGAAAATAAATTCAAGCCCCGTTACAATTTTTCTTAATTTTGTTTTGATAAAAAACTTTTTTAGCATAATTTATTTTAGCAACTTTCCCCCATTGGTTTCGTCATTATGATAATTCCCCGTACTCCAATTTAGCTGATAATTGATTTTCTGCTTCTCAGGCATGGTGTGAAGCAGCTTCGTTACCCTTGGTCCGACGGGCCTGAATTCATAACTCAGTGCCCGATCCCTCCTGGCGGCCGGTTCCGTCAACAAATCGTGTTGTCCGATGAGATCGGAACTCTCTGGTGGCACGCCCACAGTGACTGGTCCCGTGCCACTGTCCACGGTGCCCTTGTTGTTTATCCCAACACGACAAACAGCTATCCATTCCCTCGTCCTGACGCAGAGGTTCCAATTATATTAGGTACTACTACATTTTGTCAGATCTGACTATTCGTAACACTGGAAATTAGGACACGAGAATGCCCCCCCCCCCCCCCCCCCCC
>JAOWBN010218624.1:0-13377 GCA_028565015.1 Pinguicula moranensis
TGCAAATAATCATCTAAAAGAAAAGAATCTCATGGTTCGTGGGATTGGGACTTGGCATTGTAGTTCTTTTATTTTTCAAAAAAAATTTATAATTGAGCAACCAGATATATAGTTATGCATGCTTATCTTGCCAATCTTCAGTCTGAACAGTATCTTTTCTAATTGAGAGTAAGTTATGTCTAAAGATGGAAACGTATAGTCATGAATGCAAGGTCGTGGAACTAGAGAGTTTGATGTTCCCTGGCAGAGTAAAGACTTCACAGAGCCATCAGGCAACCAGACTGAGGTGACACATTTAAAAGGTTTGGTGATATAATTATTGGGGGTTTGAGACGAATTTGGATTTGCATGGTTTAAAATAATTGGACCTTGCAATGTAAATTACAGCAAAACGTAGTTTCGTGGTTTCCTCCAATTAGAGGTACAAATATGGTCAGATTGATTTAAATATTTAACTGGAGTTCAAAGACTCATTGGTATTTTTTGTGTTCAATGGATATTGGATTTTAATGGTCAGATCGTGAGATATGGATTTTGGAATAGACTACTTTTGTTCAGTCCCGATCTGCTATTTGCAGCACTGTGCAACCTTAATTTTATTGGCGATCGGAGGTCTTGACGTATTCCGATCGCATTCAAATTTTATCCAATGATAGAAGACTTATCAATACATTATGTGACAAAATAATATGAAGTTCTAACTGTCCGATTGTGACATAATAATTTTTGAACATACAATTCTCAAACTGGAAGTTGGCACGCGAGTTATGGAAACCAAATCGAGTATATGGGATATTCCGCGTGTGAGAGGTCACGGCCCCTGCTAGAAGATGCTAAGATGGATATTTATTTTTCTTATTATGTAATTGAATTAAATTAGTCCATTAGTTTGTTAGGATTTCGAATTTTAACGTAATTAGTAATTTCCTACTTTTTAGGAACTATGTTAGAGTGGGCTTCCTACTTAGGTAAGGTCCAATTTTTAATAGGAATTAAATTAGGTCTAGAGGCCCATTAAAATTGTAGCCTATTTAAAGGCAGATTTCACCTTTTTCAAAAAAAAGATTTTGGATGTTAATTGCATTATGAGCTTTGAGAGAGATCTCTTTGTTTATTGAATTCCTATTCTGAAGAGAACTAGGTTGCATGCATCTTAGGGTACATGTAAAGGTTGATTCTATGATACTCGTATTTGTCATAGAGTAGATCCTTGGGTAGGCGTTTGATTGAACCTCTGGTTTACATTCGTTTCTAGCATAGTAGTTGGCTAGGGGTTAATGTTCCATGTTTGATTGGGTTTCTACGGCATAATACGTTTCTCCATCTCTGTTCCTTTCCATCCTTCTATTTCGTGTAACTTTTTGATGGGTTGCACAATTTATCCTTTTATTTTCATTAATTTCAAAATTTGCATAATTCATATGTTTCGTTTGATACAAAAATAAGTTCCCGACTCCACGTTTATCTTCCGCTGACAAAAATTCACATCACTTTATTATCTACTAACAAACTCGTCAGTACCCACTGAGCAAATTTTTTTTTATTTTGTGTAGGAATCTGAGAAGCCTTGCAGTTTACTGTCCATACAAGAGAATGACCCTATTGATTTCGTCGTTGGAGACTTTGATCAAGACCATGGTGCGCATATGAGCAAATACGAGGTGATCAAAACACTTCAGATGCAAGAAGATGGATCATTTAAGAAGAGGCAAGTGCATGAGTGGACAAAACCATGTGCAGATCTTGGTAAGAAAGCTAAGGTGAAAAGTGCATTGTCCCTAAGGTATTCTTCACATTCATTCTTAGATACCACATTACTTGATTTCAAATTCTTTCAAGACCGTTATGCTCAAGGTTTTTATTTTGGTAATGTATTAGATGCATGTGGAATATGGTGTTTGTGACTGCTATAGGCCCCATGACTTCTTATACGTGCCCAATAAGTTATTCCATGAGTTATTTTCCTTTGTAGATACACAATTAACCGTATTGAATACATCAAAGATGGTTATGATGAGGGATTTGATTTCGAAGATGCACTTATGTTGTTTGATAAGCTTATTTCTAGGAAACATGCATTGCATGAATCTATTTGTTCATCACAAATTACTACATTGAATGTGCATATGAATTCTTTTGTGCAAATGAATACACGTGCTTGTGAGAATGAAAATGAGTTGTTTGCTCAAAATTCAGATTGTTTTGATGTATTTGATGCATGCAAAGGAATGATAATTAAGAGGCATTATAGATTTAAGTTTCATGAGAATGAATTATATGTGCCAAAGTTTTCAAAGAATTGTGATTACTTCAAGAAAGTAGATTGCCATGATATTAAGTTTAAGAATATACTTGAATGTCGTTACACATCATTTGGAAATTGATTTTGATAACAAGTTTGATGTATTGACATGTGGTAAGCCTTATGGAGTTCGATTGCCTGAATTGTGTGTACTTATAAGTCCATGGCATGAATTCATTGTGAGAACAGTTTATGATGGTGATGTGATTGGAATGACTCTAGAGGCTTGCATGATCATTGCATTATATATCCTTTGATACGCATGTTCAAATTGTTCTTTAATGAAATTGGATTGCATGACATACCATTGATTATTGCTTAGAAGCATGCACAATGTTGGGATTATTTTTGGAATACTTCATGGGAATGGGGAAAATTAATTCATTATTTTCTATCACTTGGGTGATACATATTGCAACTAAGTTGTCATTATTTGAATTTGCTTTTGGATATAAGCCATTGTTGCAATTAAAGTTAACTTTTATATCCTTGAGAGTACGTGTGAGCTTATGTTGCAAATGGAAGGCGGGATTCTTTTATGAGAAGGGACAAATGATTAATAAAAATAGCACATTAAATTTTGTTTATCAACCCAACATGGGATTCAAGAGGATATGTTTGAAACGGGAGATGGGATACTGTTTCATTGGAATCATGTTAAATGGCGTTCAAGTGTTCTACGTTGGAGAGATACATATTCCAAGCTTGAACTTCAAGGTACACATGGTAATCACAAGAGTTTTAGTAGTGCTGATAAACTTTCGTTTGATGAAGGTTTGGATTTGAGGACAATTACTTTTCAAGAGGGGGAGAATGATGCAACCCAAGTTGCACCCAAGCCCAAACAAGGGGGACATGATACCAAGGATGGAGAGGACAAACCCATGATGTCCATTGAAGATGGAAATGAACTCGAGAAAGCAATGAAGCCCGCCAAACAACATGATTCACTAATTATGTCTAATGGGCCTATCACAAGGGTGAAGTCTAAGGAATTCAAGGAGGCCATAAAGGGAATGCTAAAAGAAATATGGGTTTAAAATATGACATTTGGAATTTTTGGACCCCATGGCCCAAAAAGGTCAAATTGGCCCTGTGGTCCAATTGAGAAGACCCACCCCATTAAGTTCCAATTAGATGAAGTTCATGGCCCAATCCATCATGGGGAAAGAGCTAAAAACGTGAAGTAAAGAGAAGGAGGAAAGAGAAAATTTGAAAAAAAAGAAAGTTCCTACAATTTAGGGATTTTGTCTCCTTACCTAAGAGGAAAGATGTTCCCTTGACAACCAATACTTCTTTGTCCATTCAAGAATCTTCCTTACAAGACCAAGACTCCTGAGGAAGTCACAAAACACGTGGCCTTACTTCCCTCTTAGCCTATGGCATATTTTTGGTCAAATTTCTAGCATCAATTAGTTTTTTAATTACTTTAAAATTCCTTATTATTTTTGCACGAATTTTAGTCAAATTCTAGGATTAGCTATGCCTATATAAAGGCCTTAACCTCCTTTGTATTGAAACAAGTTGGCTAAAGAATTTTTACATTTTTACGTATTGTGAGAATTGTATTCTCTTTTGCTTTTAAACCATCTTCTACTTATCTTTTATCTTTGAGTCAAGTGGCATCGTTCTTTCAAAGAATTTATCCTTAATTTTTTTTGTTGATGTTGATACATTGGTTATCTTCAAAGGATTATTTGGTGGCGTTCTCCGTTACAATTTTTGTGACTTCTCGTTGGTTGACACAAGCTGTCTTCAGGCGAAAACACAACAAATTCATCCCTTTTAGATCTTGTTTTTGAATTTTGAATTGGTGTGAAATTTTGGCACAAGTTCGACAAGGATTCGTATCAGTAGGACCATAGGATGTCAGGTCATTCTTTTGCCCAGTTTCCTTTTTGCTCACCTAATTTCTTTTTTAATCCTAGTTGTATTACCTTATATAGGGCTTTTACTTGTCCGTTGGATTGAGGGTAATATGCGGACGTGAATCAAGATTGGACTTGCAAGATTTTGCACAACTTTGCGACTTTGGATCCTCGGAATTGTGTTCCATTGTCTGAGATTAATATTCTTGGGGCATCGAATCAGTAGACTATGTTTCTCCATAGGAAGTAGATTATTTCTTTTTTCGCTATGTTGGCTATTGCCTTGGCTTCCGCCCACTTGGTAAAGTATTCAACGAAAATAATGATGAAGCGTCGTTGTCCTGGGGCATGAAGAAGTGGTTCAACAATGTTTATTCTCCAAGTGTCAAATGGACAAGTCGTGGATACTCCGCTCATGGGATTGATAAGATGAGATGACCTAATTTACCTTTGGAACTTTTTGCACTTCCGTACATAGTGGAGTACGTCGCATAGCATGGTATGTCAGTAAAAGTCATGATGACGAATTTTTGTGACAAGGGCTCGTCGTTCAGTGACTCACTCCTTCTCCTTCATGTACTTCTTTTTATCAAAGTTTGTATGTGAGGGGGAACGATTCATTGGAGAAAAAGCCCTTCTAAACTTTGAGTTCACCATCTATGAGGGTGAATCTTGAGGCTCGGATCCGTACTTGACGGGCTTCTATTTTGTTAGAAGGTAATGTTCCTTCCTTGAGGTATTGGAGAAGTGGTCTCATCCAATTAATCGTGTCGAGCATCATGATAGTTTTGTCCGAGGATGGTTCTGAAATTGCCGACTTCTTTTGAATGAATATTTGTACTGCTTGCTTATCTTTAATTTCGATTCGGGTGACAAGTTTGGATAAGGCGTCAGCACTTGTATTCTTGGTGCGTGGGATCTGGTTCAATTCAAAGTATGAAATGTTTTGAGCGAGAATTTTGAGTGCTTTCAAATACTTGATCATTGTTGATTCATGAGCCTCATAAACTCCAATATATTGTTCGAAAATGAGTTGAGAATCAGTGTAGGCTGTAACATGGTTGATTCCTTGTTGCTAAGCTACTTTGAGTCCTAGAATCAAGGCCTCATATTCTGCTATATTATTCATAACTGGAAAATCCAAAAGTGCTGCAATCTGGATTATTTCTCCTCCATCTTCTTTTAGACTACTCCTGCTCCACCCTGTAGATTAGCAGCTGATCCATCCACAAGGAGTATTCATGGTGTTTCTTGGTTAGAGGCACGGGTGGTTTCTGCGATGAAGTCAGCAAGTACTTGTGCTTTTTGGGATTTGTGTGATATCATGTTCGCTGAGCTTCACTGCCCATTTTATTTGCCGTCCCAAAGCATTTGGTTTAGTAAGGGTTTGTCACATGGGCTGATAGGTAAGTGACTAGAAGTAAGGACGTAATCGCTTTGTCGCTGTGATTAGAGTAAAGGCGAGCTTTTCAATCTCTAAATATCTTGTTTCGTCTCTGTGTAGTACTTTGTTCACATAGTAGATGGGTTTGTGCATGTTGTCTTCTCGAGCAAGGACCAGACTTACTGATTTCTCTGATATGGCTAGGTATACGAACAAAGTTTCTTCTGGCTTTGGAATGGCAAAGATTTGAGGGAGCAACTCTTCCTTTCATTCAGAATTTTTTTCTTTTTTGGATTGCTCAGAAGAACGGAAGGGCTTTTTCTCCAAGACGTGAGATGAATCGTCCAAGGGAGACCATTTTTCCTACTAAATACTGAACCTCTTTAAGGTTTTGGGGTGGGGACATATCGAGTATGGCCGAAACTTTGGTAGGGTTGACCTCTATTCCTCTTTTGGATACCATATATCCCAAGAATTTTCCACTTTCTTGCGCCAAATGTGCATTTAGTGGGATTGATTTTTAACTGATATTGTCGCATGATAACTAAAACATCAGTTAAATGGGCTATGTGGCCATCTGCCCTTCTGTTCTTTACCAACAGGTCATCCACGTATGCATCCATGATGTCGTTTATATGTTTATGTAATAATTTGTTAATCATTCTTTGATATGTGCGCCAGCATTTTTGAGTCGGAAGGACATTACTTTGTAACAGTAGATGCTATCTCCTATGATAAAAGTAGTCTTCAGTTTTTCCTTAAGTGCCATGAATATTTGATGGTAACCTTGAAAAGCATCCATCATGCAGAACAGTTTGCATTCGTCCATATAATCAATGATCTGGTCGATTGGTGGTAAAGGATATGAATCTGTTTTACAATATTTGTTGAGGTCGGTGAAATCGACGCATAATCTCAATTTTCTCCCAGGTTTTGGAACCACCACAACATTTTCTACATAACCAGTCTGGAGAAGTTTTGTATTTCTTCTTTAATGATCTTATTCCTTTCAGGGCCGAAATGCCTCTTCTTTTGTTGTACTAATTTTGTTCCAGAGTTGATATCGAGTCGATGGACAACGACGCTTGGACTGATTCCTGGAAAATCTGCCGATGTCCAAGAGAATACGTCCGCATGTGTTTTTGAGACATTGTATGAGGTTTGTTTCTAGCTCAAGGCCGATTTCTGTGCCAATGCAAACACTTTTCTTTGGGTTGTCTTCATAGAGTGGAATTTCCTTGAAATTGGGAGGGGTGAAGGATTTGGGTTCCAAGATTTGAAATGTTTTTGGGATCTTTTCATCATCATTTTGGTATTTTTGCGGGGCTCTATTGTGTTGTGGGCGTACCTTCTTCAAAGAAGTTTCGCAACAGATACTAGCAATACGAAGGTTGGGCTGAATTTGCCTCGTCCAATGGTCGATTGGAAACTCCATTACCATGTGATAGGTAGAGACCATGGCTTTTAGTTGAAACAAGTTGGGACATCCCAAAATTACGTTGTATGAGAATAGTGCTTCAACGATTATATAAGTGACTAGAAGGGTCTTCTTCTTTTGTCCCTGGCCGAAAGTGGTGGGTAACTCTATTGTAGAGATATTGCAGTGCTTTGTATAGCAGCAACATCTAGGCCCATTTGCTAATAGGCGTCCATGGATAGAATGTCTGAAGCGTTTCCTTGATCAACAAAGACTCTATCAACGATATAGCGGCTGATTTTGATGGTAATTACCATAGGGTGGTTGTGAGATTCAGATGTTTGAAGATCTTCATCACTAAACTGGATGGGAGGTCTTGGGAGTTCTGGGTGTACCCTGGCTACTTGTTGAAATCTTCGTTGTTTTCTTTTATGGGTGCGGCTAGTTCCTTCCTCCATATGACCCCTCGGTAATCATTGTGATGCGAATGCTTTTTTCCTTTGGGATCATCTCGTTCTTTTTCATTAGTCCAGGGGCGGGTATTTCTCGGGGTATAATTCTTGGGATTGGACTGTATTCATTTGTTAAGATATCCTTCCCGAGGTAGACGTTCTAGATCATACTTTAAATTTTGGCCGTCCTCCGTGAAATGCCCATGATCTTTGTGGAACTGGAAGTGTCCTTCGAGAGTCTAGCCAGAGAGCTAAGTTTCTCACTACTTGAACCCATAACCCGAGGGGCTCACATTGCTGAGTAAAAGAAGGAATCGGCAGAGTGCCTCTATCTAGATAGATTAGATGGCGGTTGATAAAGGAATCTGACGTTCAGGATGCTTCCTGTTATTACTGAGTTTCATTTCTTTTGGGGATACTAAGAGTCCGCTGGGTCCGATCGTCCGTAAAATATCACTCTTGGGATTCTGAAGTGTATGATATCCACTGTACTTCCGCCATTCAAAGGTTTCATCGATTTTTTTAATGGTGGCAGGAGATGGCTTAGTCCTCCGCTTTCTTCTAGTTGCCATACTTTTCGAGGCGCCAAAGGCTCTAAAGGAGTCCTTTCTCCTCTAGGTGGTCCTGCCATATCTTCTAGTAAGATATGTCTCCTTTAAATCTCACTCAATTTTCCGTGGCTAGATGGAGGATCGTCCATCAGAGTTGCTGCCAGAGGTCCGTATTGGAGTCCGTGGAGTAGCGCATTAATTTGCAGAGGGAGCAATAATCTAAGTGTTTTAGTACATGCCTGGTTGAATCGTTGTAGGTAGTCACGTAATGGTTCCTCAAGCTTTTCTGGTAGTGTGGTTTCAAAAGATGTACATGTGTTTGATCCACTCGTTGTTGAGTTGCAAATGCTTGTGAGAATTGGGTCGTTAACTCGTTGAAACTCCAGATAGATTCTTTGGGAAGGGATAGGTTCCAGTCCTGGGCTGCATTGATTAAGGTTAAGTTTAACACTCTACAAGCGGCTGCCTCCAATATGGGTATCATCTCCATGTATAGCGTAAAGGAGTTAATGTGTGGTCGGGGATCCACGTACTCAGAATATTTAGGAAGGCGATCAAGCATGAAGGGTGTGAGGGTCACGACTTCTTGCTGTATACTTTTGCGGAAAGCTTTACTCAAAGTCATCGGGAGTTGGGAGGTGAGAGGTGTGCATGTTAGGGGGGATGGAGGTCTCTACCTTTGAAGTGGGTAAATATGCTTTTAATGTCATTTTTTATTTTGCTTCTAAATTCCAACATTAAGCGCGCAAGGTTGGCGTCTATCATTGAAGGTGAAGCAGATGAATTTGGGGCCACAGGGGGCGGCAAATTTAATTCCAAATGGCCGGGATTAATTCGTGGTCAATCATTGCTATTTTCAGGTTGAGAACTGGTGTCGTCTTGCTCCATTGGTTATCGTGGATATTTTTGACCGAGTTTCCACAGATGGCGCCGATCTGCTACGGTCGATTTTTTACCTGCTATATTAAAATATTTCTCAGATAAACATTCAAAAATTAAATAATAAAATATAGTGAAGATCACTGAGTAAAAATAATATAAAAATAAAATTTTAGACAACTCAAGAAAATAAGTAATCTTCGGGGTCAGGGACCACACTTTGGGGCCTAAATTATTCCTAAATCGAATTTCACTTATTCTCCTGACGTTGTTGGCGAAGAGGTAGAATAATATAAGATGAATATGGATAGAATTTCTATATCCATTTCTACGAAAAAGGGGTCGTCCTTCCGTGCCGTAGTATCCCTTAGACCGAAGTTAAAGATAAAAATCTATTACAAATATTCCCTCCATATCCTATCTATTTTTTCCTCAATTTTCGCCCCCTTTCATTTGTTGGTGGTCTTTTTATAGGGAAATAGATGAAGTTTTGCTTCCATTTGATTGGAGGAAAGTGACACCTTGTTTTTCACTTGTCATGTGTCAGAGATGCTTCCTTTTGGGTTGGGCATGTACAGGTAAGTCTTTGCTTTGGTACATATTTTTCACATGACCAATTGATTTGGTTGGGTCTTAATTGTCCAACAAAGTTGGGCTTTTATCTTGGTTTTTCCTTCTTTTGTGATTGGGCTGCGTGGGATGGCTCCATAGCCCATTCCTTTTCTCAACTTTTGCTGGCCCAATGGCCCGTGAGTTTGGCACAAGATTTTGGCCCCATCATACTTCAACAGCTTCAAATCATCATGGATGAAGCGATTCCCGACTTCTCCAACCATCAAGTTAGTAAAAATGAATTTTACGTTTAGATTGTCTTTGCTAAAACAAAAAAAAGGTTCACCTTTTGTGTATGATTGTTTCCCCATTCAACAGGAAATTTCAAGGACCTGTATTTATCCTCCTCCCTAACCGGCCAATAATGATGTTGCCGGATCATGCCTCTTATGAAAAAATCGTACCAGTGCAAGGTCATCAGCAATGTTTCTGTTGAGATTTCTTGACACTTAATTGCACAAAATCAGTTAGCATAAATCACACAATTGTAAAGCAAATATGAAGAACACAAGAACACGCGATTTTATCCCGTGGTATCCAAAATTCCAAAGAATTTTGACTAATCTACGTTGAGCATCTGGCTTTAACGGATAGAGTTCGCTGTATGTAGTGCCTTCACTAATAACCAGATGAATACTGTCTGTTACATACTTTCACCCTCAAATTCGCTCTCAAACTCCGGCCAATCACCCTTGACCTAGAAGACCTTTACCGGCCTTTCTATAATGAGAATCAATTACCAGAAACTCACAGAACTAGAAGTCCTAAATATCTCACATAAACTTGGAGATCAAAGACTACTTCCAAGATTACATAATAATTGAGAGAGAAGAGAATGATCAGTTCGCCAAAACTGAAAATGAGTCTCGAAGAAAATCTGCCCTGCTGGAAACAGTATTTTTCCTTTTATACTCTATGGTTTTCATCTGAACCGTCCACTTCTCTTTAGATCTCACGGCTGAAATGTCTTCTTGTCATTCTTCAAATGACAACGTTTATCTTAACAAGTTGGAGATCACAACGAAGTCTTCAATAGTCCTTTCAAGAATGCACAACCCACTCTTTCTTTGAATGATGGGCTGTTGTAGTAGTATTGCTTCTCGCCAGTCATTCTCAGTTATTAGTCCACACCATGAGAAAAACAAGTGCAAGTGTATTAATGTGTATCGACATAATTAGAATGGTTTAATAGTTAAACTAAAATACGAATGAATCACACTTTTTAATGCGAAAGCGTATAGAACCGTATTATTCTGGTTGATTATATCACGAACAGGAATAGGAGTCTACCAGAGTCTCCACAAAATCCACGAACACAAACCAGGAGTCTACTTGAGTCTCCGTGTAATCCACGTATTCATATCTTTGCCTTTACAAATGATAAGGCAGTAATTCAAGAGAAACTGTAAATATGTTGTGAGGTTTTAACACATGAGAATATGAATAGTAATGTAAGTAAATAGGCATACTGAACGCCCTATTTATAGGGAGGAATTAAGGTTTAGTAATTAACGTATATTAACCATAAATCTAATTAGGTAGTAGAATTCTACTCTAATTAGAATTCTTAATATTAGATAATAAACAAACCAATTACCATAATTAATTTAATTAGACATATTTACATTATTTTGTCTAGCAGCTACCACTCGGCTACATAAGCCTTGTTACAAAATACAATTTTCAAAATATCTCGATGTTTCATACAAAAAATGAGTCGTGAGACCATAAAGTAACTAGTAGTGTCATATTAAGTCATCATCTAACTAACATGACACTTTCAAAGCAACAATACCCCAAATCTCTTTGCATCACCGATAGTTACATATCCCTTTAAGCTATATAATATTTGGTTACCTACTTAATGTAATCGTCATGACAAATATTGTGAAGCTAAACAGATTATTCTTTAAACACTAATTACCATCTGTATCGACTCCACTGCTTTCCTCGCATGGTTCGTTGG
The DNA here is from genome assembly GCA_028565015.1 of Pinguicula moranensis. NCBI lineage: Eukaryota > Viridiplantae > Streptophyta > Magnoliopsida > Lamiales > Lentibulariaceae > Pinguicula > Pinguicula moranensis. Next base: position 11,432 of record JAOWBN010218624.1, read on the forward strand.
ACTATATAGATCATAGCCCTTGGATAGCATACTAAAGTAGCATCATCAAGTCTTAACCTCAAGCCATAGCTCTAAGTCAAAGAGTAACATCCAATTGGACAAACGTAAGTCCATGTGATCACACAATAACAATCAAGGGATTCTTTTATCATTTTCACAAGGTCGTTCAGTAGTAAACACAGTATGATATGTTTGTCATGGCATGACTCTCACTTACTTATGTCATGCGAATCATAGTCATTGATAAATACACTTAGTCTTTATCCTCTATATTTGGCTTTAAAGCTTTAATGTGAAAATCCAAACATTTACTTAGAATCTCATTTCAGACATACTGAAGTGACTATCCAGAATATTTATCAGTCTTATCCTTCATGCTACACAAGAATAAGGGCAATTTTCAGTGTGATAGGGCCAATCATTAGTTTTTTTGTGACATTTATTATGCCTTATTAATTGATTGCATGCACGTGAGTATTGCTCAAATGAAAGAAAATTTCAATTTCATTTCATAATCAGTTGTTACAAAAATATGTTCTTGTCATTTACAAGATGTGATCAAACCCTACGTAATCCTAGACTCATGTTATGAACTCTGAACACATCTCTAGAAATGGATTTGGTCATCTAATTGACAATCGACTTGTCAATAGAAATATACTTGATACTTATTTCCACTTTGTTGATAGCATCTTGAACAAAAGTGGTAGCGTATCTAGATGTGATTTGTCTTCATATGAAATTTTGGATCCTCAGTGAACTGAATCGCTATAGTATTATCGCAGTTTATTTCTACAGGATTATCAAGACTCGAAACCAAATTGAGGTACTGTAGAAAACTTTTAAGTTAAAGTGCATCTTCCACTACTATGTTGCATGCGACATATTATTCTTCCATAGTTGATAAAGCGATGCAACTTTGGTTCTTACTGCACCAAGATATGGCTCTCCCACCAAGGATGAAGATATATCCAAAGGTTGACTTGGACTTATCCAAATCACTTCCCCAATCGGCATCCGTAAACCCTCAAACGCAAGTCTCCCATTTTGATAGCATAGAAATAGATCAGCCATTCCACGAAGGTAACAAAAAATCCTCTTGACTGCTTGCCAATGAGCAAGCCTTGGGTTGCTTTGGTGACGGCTCACAAACCCAACCGCGAAGCAGATGTCCGGTCGTGTATATAACATGATGTTTATCAAACTCCCTATCGCACTTGCATAGGGAATATTATTCATTTCTTTCGTTTATTTATCTGTTTTGGGGCATTGGTTTGAGGCTTAGTGCCATACCTTTATCAACAGGGGTGTCAACGAATTTAGGGTAATGCATCCTGAATCGCTTTAAGATTTTGTTTATATATACCTGTTGGACAAACCCAACATTCTATTAGAACGATTTATGTATATCTCTACGGCTAGAACATACCTGGCTTAACCCATATCCTTAATCTCTAAGACGAAGGATAGCCATTATTTAGTGGCATTGATAATTCCTATATTATTTTCACTAGTAGTATGTCATCGACATATAAGGAGAAAACATGATTCCTTCCTTTGTTTTCAAAACATACACGTAATGATGTTCATCTATCATGGTGAAGTCATACGAAGTAATGACCTCATAAAATTTGAAGTACTACAATCAGGAAGTAGGGGTGAGCAAACGGTAATGGTAATGGTCATTACCGTTACCGTACCATTTTTTAACGGTAATGGTTTTTTATTATTGTTACCGTACCGAAAAACCATACTGTTACGGTATTGCGGGAAACGTATACCGTTACCGTCGTTATTTTATTTTATATTATTTATTTTACTTTTTGCTATTTTTAATGTTTCTAATATGAATTATTATAACCATTTATGCACATTTTTTCTTATTCGCTCAAAGAGCATTAAAGATTATTTAAATTTTATTGCATTATTCTTTTATTTAAAAAAAT
>JAOWBN010218635.1:0-13375 GCA_028565015.1 Pinguicula moranensis
ACAAGGCCTCTCAATCTGTGATTCAAGACATGATTGGTATATGCCAAAGTTTTTTGTGGAAATCTCGTACGGACTCAAGCTATTCTATACCGTGGATCAGCTGGGAAGTTATGCATTGTAGCAAGGCAGATAGAGGTCTCAAATTCCTTCATCTCGGTCTCTTTAATAAATTCTTACTTGCCAAATGGGGTTGGCGCTTGAAAAATGAAGAATCAGGACCTTGGTGAGACTTGATTATCTCAAAATATTTAGTAACTGTCTTCCGTGTGCGGATTGTGAGGATCTCCATGATACACGTTTGAGTACTCGTTGGTGGAGAGATTTGAAGAAATCATTTGTAGTGAAAGTTGGTTCATGGACCGTATGCAATGAAAAATGGGTAATAGGTCTTTAACACGGTTTTGGGAAGATAATTGGTTTGGGATCGGTAAACTATCAAGCAGGGATTGCCATTTATATTCTAAAGCGACTGACAATGGTGTTTGGGTATCGGCCAAATGGAAATTTGAAGATGGCCGACATGTACTAATTTGGAAATAGCGTCAGCCTCTTAGTAGTAGAAGGGAAGTGGAAGTGCTCCGGAACCTTGAATTTGAGTTAGACATCTCCTTCCTGAACGATGGCCATGACTCATGGCTCTGAGCTGACACAGCTTCGGGCGTCTATACCGCGCACAGAGGCTACATGGCGATGCTCTCGGACAGTCCTGAGACGCTGCCGCCTGTGACTCCATCCTTCGCACAAATATGGGGAACCTCCTCACCGTTCAAGGTATCGTCTTTAAGTTGGAAGTTGATCCAACTGAGGTTACTATTGCAAAAAATCTCTTGATCCGTGGGGTGCCATTATCGGCGCAGGAATGATTATGCTCATTTTGAGCGACGGAGTTAGAAGACTGTCAGCATCTCTTTTGTTCCTACCCAATAACTTTTATGCCGTGTGGTTTTCTATCTATGCGTGGCTGGGTTATGAGTTTATGGGGCATGATCAGCCTCTAATTCAATTTCAGGCGCACATGGGAATCACTCCGCATCATTCAGTGAGTCAGCTTTGGAAATTCATTTTGTACTGTACAGTTTGGACCTTATGGAACGTGCGGAACGAGGTGAGATTCCAACACAAACCTTTTATCTTGGAAGTTGCTTTGGAAAGAATCCAAGTCCAATCGTGGTATTGACAAACGACCTTTGAGAAGGCTCCTACTTTGATTACTATTGCAGACTCGATTCGTCATCCGAGATTGTGCGTTAACAACTTTTTTCCTCCATGATTTTGTTGTTTTGTAGTGCTAGAAGATTTTCCAAAGTGTATGGGGAAATCTTATACAAAATGTAACTGAACAGTGTTTAACAAATGAAAATAAAAATCATATCTTACTTATAAAAAATATATATGTGTTTTATAGTTTTTAAAACAATTATTTTCAATAATTCAATATTTAGCTGTATTTATGATCAAACAAATTCTAAAGTTCTTAATATGTTTCTGTTGTAAAAAAATTGATTATTTGTATAAAATTATGGACACAACGATCATTATCATTATTGTCTAAAATAAAATTTTTAATAAAAATATCATTGAAATAACATTTTTATCAAAAATATTATATAGAACAACAACAATATTAATCATTCATTTTTTCTACCACAACGTCTAAACATGCATACCCGATCAAATCAGATTCAACCCGACCCCGATACAGTTTGCTCAAACTGAAAAAATTTGGCCCCACTCGCTTAAAATCCTGGTTCCGCCCCTGATTCGATATAGGTTATGTTTACTGACTTCATCCGCCACAAATTTGCCAAAGCTATTTGTGATGTTGTGGCTGAAACTTTCTTTGATGGGGGAAATGTCTCTGAAATCTATTGACTGAGAAGAAGGGTGACCTGGATGAGACAAGTGGGTTATCCATTGGAAAAATAATATAGTGTGCTACAAGGCTTGTGGAGAGAAATCGTAACAAGGTTTCAAGAACCTGGCCCAATAGTAAATGGGCTCAGGTCCAGACTCGGCCTAACAGTAAACGAGCTCGGATCCGTAGAAGCGTGTGCGTGTGTGTGCTAACATATAAAGTGAATGTGAGTTATTCTCTTAAAACCTTAGTACCAAGGTATTAGATGACTTGTTGTTCCTAATCCGTGTGGAATACTCCCAACACCACCCGCCCCCCTCAAGTCTAACTGGACAAGCCCTGTTGAGACTTGTTGTTTACATATTGTAGGTGTGTACCGCACAATCAAAACTTTTTCATGCTCATAGGTTCATATTTCATATGCCCGGGCTAGTACAATTATGGATCTCAAGGCTCTTGGATCATTATTTGGCGGTGAAACCTCTTTTTCGCTCTGATACCATGGTAGGGTTTTGAGAACCCGGCCCATAAGTAAACGGGCTCAGGTCCAAACTCGATCCAACTATAAATGAGCTCAGGTCCATGGAGGCGTGCATGCGTGTGGGCTAACATATAAAGTGAATGTGGGATACTCCCCCTACTCCCTTAAAAACCTTAGTATCAAGGTATTAGATTGTAGCACCACATTTCTTTATATGTACCTATAACTTGTTGTTCCTAATCTGTGTGATACTCCCAACAAATCGATTGCTGATGCCCTAACCCGATGAAATGTGGAGATGATATTAAGAAATATCAAGATCTGATCCAAGAAGAGTGACTGCTTATTTTTCTGGATGGTCTTGAATCTTGATGAAAATCTGGATCATATCAGATCTGACATTCTTTCCATGAGTCCGCTTCCTTCGGTCGCACAGGTCTATGCTCACATGAGAAGAGAGGCCATGAGACGTGCAATCATGATTGGCCGCAATGCAGGCAGCCCGACGATGGTTCTTGCAACTCATGGCCAGCGCCAACTGATCCCAATTTCATAGGGAGCGGAGGGGTCAGAGCTCTCCACACACAAAAAGATATATCTCCCAACCAATCATCTGGGACGAGGCTGAAAATGATCGAGGAACGGTGGCTATTGAGGGGCTGATCATACGCTTGAATCCAACATCCATTTCAGGTAAGGAAACAAAGGACGCGAGAGATTTAAGCGGTGAAACATACTAATGTACTTCAAAGAGGGGGAAGGGTTTTGTCAAATGCTACTGAAACTTTACCAAATAACTTTTATAATATTTGTTTTTAAGTATTTTGTTTTTGTCCATAGGCTCTATATTTTAGCAAATTCACAAACAACATCAAATTATATGATAGCGTGTTTTTTAATATATATTTTTTGTAAGTTTTTTTTTTAAAGAAAAGACCCATATATAATTCTTGCATCACTTTAGATGTGGAGGACAAAACCAAAATACAACGTCTTCAACACAAGATAAGTAGCGTCCACTTTCCTTGTTTAGGTTCTAGGTTGAGGTGACACCGTAAAGAAAAGTTAAAAGTATGAGAACTATAAACAATAATATGAAAACTAAAACAAGAAAAGAGCATGTGTAAGATCTAGATGTTGCTATCTAGGTGCTATCTGACTCAACTGCTTGAATAGTATCCAATGTAGATGCAGGGGCTTCGATGCTTTCTTGCCAGCCCAAGGCCAATTCTATTGGGAGTCGTCATCTTGCTGATGCTTAAGATATCGTTCGCTCATATGAATAGATGAACCAGAGGATGCGAAGGCTGGAGGCATGGGAATCTGACTTGGCATATATGGCACCATATGCTCAAACATATATATATATATATACATATATATATAAAGTACATAATATGATAAATATGTAGAAAGTAATAGGTATAGTAAACAATATAATGCTATAAATAGATATGTATATATACTATAAATATGTATAAGAATAAGAATAAGCAAAGATTTTTTTTTACTTTCCCTCCATTTTGCCCTTTCCCCCCCTAAAAATGGGGTAGTCCATGTATAGAAAAAAAACATAGTAGTTGAATGTCTAATGGTCGCCTGCATACCGATTGTGGTGTCGCCATCTCCAGTTCACTGAGGGGGTGGGTGCAGCGGATACACACCTTGACTGAAGATGATATTTCTAACCTATTGTATGACTAAGGTAAATCTGTTGCCTGTGATCGAACAACGGTAATCCCCTCCATGTTCCTTTGGGTCTCCTCTGGCCACAAATAATGGTAGATATGGTTGAAAGAAATGAAGTACCTCTGGGTATTATCCATTTGTTCTCGTCCATCTCTAAAATGGTACAACCAGTACTTGTATCTCCCAAATAAAGTGGGTTTGTTTTTTGGGATAGGTGGGGGTTAGAGGGCGGTATATGGGGGTGAGAAGGGTGCTAGTGTGTAAGTGTCCAAAAGTATGAGACCATGAGGGTGTCCGAAACTCAAAATCGAAAGAAGAAAAGGCCACTAGAGAGCACAGGAAGCCCAAACATTAGGAAAGAATGATGGTGATAGTTAGTATCATAGGTTAGATTTGCCATATCGGGTGGGAATGCATTCCCTCTATAAGCAAGAAAGCTGGAAACGTAACGGGGGAGCCCCCATCGACCATACTCCATATAGATTACATGGTGCCCATATATGCAAATTTGACTTCAGGAATGGCTGAACGTGAAAATGAGCTATGAATTGGGCCAACTCAGGGCCACCCAGAGATGTGAGCAACTGGTTGTTTCACCCCGATGGAGTGAGGCAGTCCTTCATTGTGAAGCCTTGGAATGTGGCTCGAGGGAAAAGCTATAGAAGGAACTGAAAATAGTCCAGTCCTTGGATCCAAGTGAAATGTTCCCTGCTGGATAATCAATGCAGAGTGCTCAAAGATAAAAGGAAATGCGGCTGAGATTGGTCTTCCAAAGGGCGGAGGCGGTCGTCAGGGATGGGGGGTTAGTCCCTTAGCAACAGCGAGATTGGGTATCTTGCATTAACCAGGGATGATCAAACACATGATTTCATGATGGTGAACCAAGTTAGTTGGGTCTGTAGGGGGAGACTATGACTTCACAAATGTTTCAAATACCTAAACCCCACCTCCGATTTTAGTGGCATTTCTACTTAGAGTCGCTCTCTCCCTAGAAATTTTTTTTGGTGGGGATAAGGTTGAGAAAAGGTGAATGTACTGAGAGGAGAGCTTCAAGTTGATAAGCTTAAGCTTGCCACCCATCGATAGAAACTTTCCTTTCCAACACACAAGCGCTTTTCAGAATTTAAGTAATAAGTCCATCAAAAAGTGAGGCACGAGGTCTGTCACGATAGATCGAGACCCCCGGTAGGTGAATGAGAGGGGGCACGCTAGATATGTGTGAGGTCTGCTATGGCCTATAGACAAGGTGCACTGAGCTTAGTATTCATGAAGAAGTGACTTTTCTCGGCGCTGACAAATTATCCAGACTCAAATGCATATAGCTCAAGAAAGGCGATCAATTTTTCCAAATTGTGAGTGTCTCCATTGGTGAAAATCAAGATGTTGTTTGCAAAAAAGTATGTACGTGAAGGAAGATGCAAAACATGGTACAGGGAACAAGTCCATTGAATGAGAAAAGGTGAAAAAGACTCTTGCTGAGCATTTTCTCATCTAAGTTGAAGAGGATAGGAGATAGTAGTTGCCATGTCGGAGTCCACTTAAAGTTGAAAAAAATCCTCCTTTGCCCATTAATGCTGATAGAGAACCATGGATAGGTAAATTGTTCAATCTATGAGGTCTATGCACTTGGGGCTAAAACCAAACACACGAAGAACCTCGAATAGGAAGGGCCAAGGAACTCTATCAAACAATTTTTTCATGTTTAGCTTGATGATGATATTGCTCCCCCTGATCGAATGATTGATGTGGTGGGCCATTTTCTAAGCCACTGCAATGTGCTCTCAGATGGTACGTTTCTTGATGAAACCACCTTGGTAAGGTGATTTACACCCTTTGAAACCCATTGATTCTACTTTGCTACTTCCTAAAGATTTTCTCTCGGAGGAGCTTTTCAACATAAGCTTCTCGGGTCATGGTGAGCTCAAGCATGAGGGTAGGATTCCCTGTTTGCTGGATGGCGGAGTCCAAAGCCTCCATGTGGGAGTTGAGATTCTCTAAATATCTAAATAAGTGACAAAAGGTGGTGTAGTTCCATTCCCAAAGAAAGAGCTTATCTCCTTTGGCTTGTATGCCATTTGAGCCATGCCATGGAGATGTATGGTATGGAGCAAGGAGTCGGAGTATCCTGAATGAAAGATTATGTGTTTGACCCACATTCGCTTAAAACAAAAGGGGTCGATGGCTTTTGGCTACTTGGTGTGGCAATGAGCGAACAATGGTCATTGGATACAAAGCAAGATGGTGTGTAGATAGCTATGGGAAGGTCATGGTCCGGACCGGTGACCAAGGCTCAGTCCAGTTGCTCATATGCGAAGAACCCCAATGCCTTTTTGTACAAAGTGAATTTTAGACTCAAATATGCAGATTGAGGTAGCATGTGCAGTCCTGATTCTCTCTATCATTTGTTTCCTCATTATGCAATTCTCTGCAGGAATTACAATTGATCCCTATTTACAAATTTACATGATTCATGTTTCTCTATTCATTGAATTCGAGTGCATGAGACGTGCACTTTCTGGGAAAAACGCTGATATTCCAATCATGTTTAACAACCTCTTGTGCAAAAACCACTTCTTTGCTCGTTTAGTTGATTTTATTTGTTTTAAGGAGTTGGCAGATGGGCAATAAAAAGGGTTGTTGAGTATTTGGTTATACAAAACTTGACATAAATGCTGGGGATTGATCATTCTTAAAGATGAAAAGTCAAATAACTTTTATTACTTTCTTGGTGAGATCAGCCTGAAAGAACATAATTTTTTTCGTCTTTTGCCTCTTGTCTTAAGTTGTTTATTTATCTGGTTGATTAAAAGTAGCGACGCAATGATGCTTGATGCAAATATGCTTATGAAAGTACTGGATTTGCCTCTATTGCAGCATTCAGTACAGTTAGTGCCTAATTGTATTTCTTCACCTTTATGTTATTCGAAACTCTGTTGAAAAGAGCATAATCATCACCAATTTATCCATCTGCGATTCCGATAAGTACCGAAGAGTAAGAGCTACTCCAAAAATGAACCACAATGAAGCAATATTAAGCCAAACAGCGCGTATCAGTTGACCTTTAAAAATGAGCAAAATTAGCAATGTCCAATTGCTGCTTCAACTAGACAAGTTCCACTGAAAGATTTCCATCCTAGTGTTCCAAAGTTTCATTCTTTCACCATAATGCTAGCGGAACAACAGAAATTGAGCAAGCAATTGCAGACTGAATGTTACCTGCAGTAGCTACAATTGGCTGGAGGAAGAGAAACTGGCAACAAAAGAACAAAATTGAGAATAAATGTTGTGTATATAATTCCTCTCCACGCCAGGAAATCAAAACCCCAACAGAGTTTCATCCCTATCTCCATTTCAAAAACTCCTTGAAATTATTTACCATTGGACGTGAATCATGGATACAAATAACTTCAAAACAGATATTCTCACACTTATTAATTAATAGTTGATACAACTTGGGATCTCTGTGACCTTCTAAAGCGTTGGGAGTAGTATGAAGTTATACGATATTAGAAACATCAAATCAAAATTTCCCAACTAGTACTTCAATCCATACAAAGAGAAACAAAATGCAGCTTCACCTCAATCTAATCCAGCCAAGTTTTCAACGAAATACAAAACTGCAACCCTAATTCAATTATCCAAAACATTGTGCATATTATTACTAAGTCCAAATAGAACATCTTACACCGAATAAAGCCAACAACCTAACTTCTATATCGAGCTTACCCAAGTTTCCATTTATTGAAGACCTTGATGAACTCAGCACGTTCCTCGGCATCCATAGTGGTCCAATAGTAATAGTATCCCTCATGTGCGAGGAAGTGGTCTATAAGCCGCAACCTCTCCACCAAATCTGGGCTTGCATGCTCTTGTAAGTCCTTCTTCAACCTCGTAGTATTCTACATCTTGGAGTCATCTTTCAAAGTTTGCTCCTGCTCTATAAACATACACTCTGCATGCACGAAGACAACGTCCAAATTAGAGAGAGTTTCTCCGGCCTTGCAGGTTAGACTTGATTGGCTAGTTGGTAGTGTGTTCTTGCTTTTTCCTTGTTTTTTGCTCGCAGAACCATTTACAACAGGCTTTGTAAACACACGCTCTACGCGCATGAAGACAACGTCCAAATTAAAGAGAGTTTATCCGGCCTTGCAGGTTAGACTTGATTGGCTAGTTGGTAGTGTGTTTATGTTGCTACCTTCAACTGATGATCTCACCTTTGGCGCGGCTTTATAGTGTGTTCCACACTTTCATCCTTGCCTAGTTTCCAACCTTCAAGCGCGAACTCCTTCAAAGCATGCAACAAACTCCTCTCTTCATCAGGAGTCAGATACACTTTCTTACTGTTAATGGGCTCAGACGATGTCTCAACCTTAATTTTTTTCTTCATTTTGTAGCCTTAAATTCGGTCCATTTAAAAGGTGTTGTGGCAGCAACCTTGTTCCTTGTAGCAAATGCCTCTATTTCCTCAACCCTGTGCTCGGATGTGACCTCATCCCTTCATCTACATGGCTTGCTGCGTCCATGCACATGACCCTACATTTTGGTAACTATAGAAAACCCATGAAGGTGTTAGAGCACGTAGCATTTTTTTAATTCACTCATAACTAATTTATGCAACATAAATCAAAGCATGAACATAGCTAGCATTTTTTTATTCAATCAAAAAACTCAACAAAACATATATTGAGTACATAAACATAGACTAAATACATAACATAGGGTCCAAGGAATTAATCAACAAAAATAGACAAGTTCAAAAATTAAATGCGGATGGGTCAAGACAAATCATGGCCTCTGTATGTATCCCATAGGTTTAGGGATAAATTATCCCTCGATTCTACCTTGGAGACGCAACGATAGTTTGAATATTTTCATATATTAATGTTATGTCTTGATTACGATCATCCGCAATGAGGGAAATTGATTGATTCAACAAGGGATTCGACAGTGTGACTTGGATGATGAAGTTGTGTAGCAAAGCATATGCTAGCACAATGTCGGACTGAGTGTTGATATGATAGTAAGAAGGGCTCCAAAGAATAGCAAATCGCTTCTTCATAATGCCGAATGCACGTTCAATTACATTGCGAGTTGAAGAGTGGTGAAGGCTGAATAACTCCTTGTAGTTTTCTGGTCTTCTATTCGCACCACCCTAAAATTGTTGATGGTATCTTGTTTGTTTGTAAGGTGTGAGGAAACCATCACAGTTCATGTAACCACTGTCACACATGTAGTACGTCCTTTCATTAGCAAATCCACATAAAAGTTCAACGGTCATCGTAAATAATGCTAAAAAGATATTCAACTCATACCATTTTGAACACTAAACCGTTTTGCCTTGTAAGAGCGTCACGTAGTACACGGTTATCAGTTGCTGAGCCTTTCCAGCCGGCAAGCACGTATATAAAACGTCCTTTCATATCACAGACCAAACATTGGTGGCCAAATGGCCTTTCCTTGTACGATAACGTGGTTGGTCTTCTACTTGGACGTGCACCAGAATGTAGGTGTCGTCCAATCCACCAACGCAACCCTATAATATTACAAAATAAGTATTAGCAAACAATAATCAAAATAACATAGTAGAAATAAGAAGTGACACAAAAAATACGAAAGGCACACCTGGAACGACTTCTACCTCTTATCAGAACATGTGGAATTTACTAGAATTGGAAAAACATGCAACCTCCCATGTAGCTTAAGCACTGCGCGTAGAACCTGATGGAATACTTGGCTTATTGTTTTGCCACTCCTTTGGAAATCCGTATGCAAGATCCTATTTTTTTGGTGGTGAGCTAGATTCGCAGAAAGATAGAAACCATCTCGATCACTGAGACGTACTTATCGTCTTTCAAACCATAGTCCTGAAAACAATTGGCTGGACATTCTAAAATTTTAAAGCATTCCCTATTCGACTCTTGAGTGATGCGTTGAATAAATGCTAACTGTTCCAAAATCCTTTCTAGGATAAGGTACATAGGAGGTGCATCCCTATTACGCTTTCGCTTATGCTTAGGCTGTTTGGCATTGTCTCTAGATTGACTCTCTATTACAAGTATTATTGGCAGTGTAAGAACAAATGCTCTGGCGCAAACCAATAACGTAGCAATAAACAACCTATTCATCATAGACTATGTAGACAACATGGGGTATGAATGCCTATGAATCTACACATACGAAAATAGGTTATGTAAAATTATTAAATTTTATAAAATTTACTAAAAGGGTACATTCATTTATTTTATTTACATACCAAAACATGTTATGTAAATAAAAAAATCTTCTTATTAAATGAAATTTATAAAGTTTCAGATTAATGCTACTACAAGATAAACAATAAAAAAAAAGGAAAACATAAGTACATAAGAAAAAATCCATGAAATGTTGTCCTAGTGGTTGACGTCTTGCTTCTGGGTTTCCCAAAGGTACAAGGTTCGAGTCCTGCTAGTAGGGATATTTTGGGCTAGGCCTCGAGCTTTGGCCCGCGACTTACCTGGTTGTGCATTGATGCCGCGGTGTACAGACCTGAGGATTAGTCGGGTAGGGTGCCATTGATGTCAACCACTAAGACATCATGTCCGGATACCTTAGTTATTTAAAAAAAAGTACATGAGAAAAATATTCCAAATATACATCTCTAAAGAGAAACAATGTTTAAGATATTGGTTAAAATTTGAAGATGGGAAATCTATTTTAGTAAAAAAAATATAATAAATCATTACAGACATGAAGCATTTAATAAACATGTTGTAATTACAGCTTGTAAAGAAGAAGAATCATGAGGAATAAATCAGCCAGATGATATAATGTAGAGTTTCTTTTCATTTCAGGAGTGAACCATTTTTGATTTTGTAATGCCTACAATAGAAAATGCTTAACAATCGCCTCTAATTTTGAAAAATCAAGCAACCAACAGTACACAAATAATGCAAAACAACAACTTATGAATGGTTCCTATTTTCAGATTGTATTCAGCTTGCATATGGAAACCGGTCAGATATATTATAAGCATAACAAAGAGAATGCAACGACGATCACTCATTTAATGAAACTAAACGATTCACATATCCCCAACAATTACTGAAGTTGGGAAAGAAACTGAATCTAACTTTTTAGGGGAAAACAAGGGAGGAGGCAAAGCATATACAAGGTTTGAAATTTTAAAAAAATAATACGGATCTTTCCCCTAATTACCCTACGGATCTTTTCCTTAATTCATTTTTAACCCAATAGCCTAAACCCTAATTACCCTATGAATCTGTCCCCTATCCCGAGCCATTACCCTAAACCCTAACCCTAACTCAAACCCCGAACCTTTCCTAAATCACGAACCCTAAACCGTATAGACAGTGCCTAAAACTGAACAATTAATAGCAGTAATAAAAAAATTGGAGTTCAAAATAATAGTTGAGATTGAAATATCGAAATTAGAGTTCAAACCATAAAGATTAGGTTCCCTTAAACCCACCCCCCATAAAACATTCAACAAGCCCTAACCCCTAAACAACAAAATCATGTATGTTTAGGCGAACAAATTGAACGATAATCGAGTAATTCAACTAGGAAGCAACAACCTGGTTTGCGGAGGGCGTCACCAGAGAGGTTGGCCGCGACAAGAATTCTGTTTTGTTTGTCGAAGGTTCGAGCGAAGAGTTCTCAATCGTGTTTTCAATTTGAAGATGGGAAATCAGGTTTGATGTTTATTTATAGTTGGTTTTCGTTGTAATTTATTTTTTATGCAAGACTATTTTTGTAAGTTTAAATGACGTACAATTGAGAGGTTATGCAATCTGCCCAAATTTTGGTGGACAAAAATGGAGCCGAAAATAGAGAGTTATCCTAGACCAAGACACAATTCGTTGGGCCCTGGAATAACTAGTGGATGTGCACTAAACAACGAACAAAGTTAAATAACTCTCAGTTATCCGACATAATCCGCCTATAAACCTATTACCAATCAAAGCCTTAATCTGTCTTTCACTGGATCATTTATTGCAGGCTGCATATGTGTCTACTCCCTTCATGGATTCATTAATGGCGGTGGAGAAGTGCACACCCGACTCGCTACAGAGAATTATGTATAGAGGAAAATCAAGCAAGAAGAGTGTGAGAGCGTGGGTGTGGCGATTTTCATTTCCTCATGGATCAGTTCAAAACACGCCGTGCGAATTCATGCCCCCTCACGCCATTGATGTTTCTGGAAAGAGCAACTGTTGTTTATGGCGACTCGCCGTTGATAGTCTACAATGATATCACCTACACTTGGGCTCAGACCCACACCCTCTGCCTGCAACTCGCCTCCGCCATCGCAGACCTCCGATTGGGGAGAAACTTTGTCGTTTCGGTTCCATGTACCAGCTAGAATTTGCGGTGCCCATGGTCGGTTGCGTCGTCAATTGCATAAATACGCGGCTTGATGCCAGGAGTGTCGCCGTCATCCTCCGCCACAGCGAATCAAGTCCTGTTTTTTGATTCACAACTCCGAGCTATCGTAATGGAAGTCGTTTCGCAGCTTGCGGCCTCCTCCTCATCGCCGATGATGATGTCAATGGTTCTCCGGCTTTGGATTTCTGTATCTATGATACTTACAAGGGAATGCTGCAGAAGGGGAATCCGGATTTCAAATGGGTCATTCCCGTAGAATGAATGGGATCCGATGGCGCTCAACTACACATCTGGAACGACTTCGTCCCTGAAAGGCATGGTCCATTTGCACAGATCCCTTTTCATCATGGCATTCGATTCTCTGATTACTTGGTCGGTCCCAAAGCAGCCAGTCTACCTCTAGACTCTGCCAATGTTCCACACCAATGGGTGGAGCTACACATGGGGCATGGCGGTCGTCGGCGGAACAAATATTTGTCTCAGAAAATTTGATGCTCGAATTGTGTACGACGCCATTAATCAGCAAAGCGTCACTCACATGTGCGGTGCTTCGGTGATACTCGCCATGTTGGGAAACTATACACACGCCAAGCCAGTAAAAAATCCCATTCAATTCTTGACAGGCGAAGCACCTCCTTCGGCGTCGGTGGTTCTCCGGACGGAATCGCTGGAATTTGTAATTAGTTACGGATATGGTATGATGGAGGTTGCAGGGGTGATTGTGTCCTGCGTCTAGAAACTGAAGTGGAACGTGTTTCCAGCGGTGGAGAGGGCCCGGTTGAAGGCGCGGCAAGGAGTGAGGACTCTGGGGCTAACGGAGGCTGACGTCGTCGATCTGAAGAGAGGAGAGAGTGTGAAGTGGTCAATTCTGATTGGGGTAGGAAACAAAGGGAGGTCCGCACAGAAAGAAGTCATAATGGAATAAGCAGAAATGATATAGGGCACCAAGGATTCAGCGCACGAAT
>JAOWBN010218646.1:0-13374 GCA_028565015.1 Pinguicula moranensis
TAGGACCTCAATTTTCTTATTTTATTTTCTAAAAAAATACATAAAATGCCAAAGTGGATCGAACACGCGACCTCAAGGTTAAGTATGGGTAACTATCAGTGGTATAGGTGGCGGATGAGCGTTATTCGCCATCGCCACCAACTTCTAGGCAATGGATGAAAAATCATCTTCCACCACCACCGATAATTTTTAAAAAGAAAACTTGCAGGATACTAATTTAAGATCTTCAAATGGGCACATGATTTTGACCCTAAAAAGGAAAGGAAAGGAAGAAGATTGAAAATTGTAAAATTGAAAAATTGAAAAATTTGAAGCTAAAAGGAATTGAATAAAATATGGAAAGAAAAGAGAAGAAAATATGGAAAGGAAAGAAAAGAAGAAAGAAAATTGGGAGAAAGTCGTGACGAGAAATGAGGAGAAACAGATAAGAACTTAGGCACTGTTTGCAACAACTTTTGTAAATTGCTTTTGGTGATTCAACCACAGTTTTCATTTTTTGAGTGTTCGTCAAATCTGTTTCTGCTTTCACTTCGACGTTGGGAAAACTAATTGAACCCATAATCCAGAAGTAGGTAGACAGATGCTTCTGTGGGAAAGCAGATGATGACATTTTTGTAAATAAGTAAAATACATATTTAAGATATTTTTATCCTAATAAACTTTATCGTAATCCAAAACTATACTTCATAAATATTTCTTGAAGGGTATAATTGAATTTTTCTTTCACAAATAAGAAAATCTAGTTACAATTAAAAATATTTGCAAACACTATTATTGTAATTTTTATATAACACCGGAGTTTTTGCAAACACACAGCGTTTTTCTACAAATCACTTTTTTTGGATTATCTCCATTGAAAAGGGCTTTGCAAAAGTATAAGCATTTGCAAACACACTTAGAAGAGTCGAAAAGAAGTAGGAAATGAAATAATTTTTTTTTATGAAACCTATTTTATTTTTTTCAACTGACAGGGGCGGTGGCTTTGGCTACTTTCTGTCACCAGATCTACTACTACCACCGACTTCTAGACAGTGGATGAAAACGCATTCACCACCGACCATCGTCGGTGTCGGTGGCAGATGTGGCGGATCATCGATAACATTGACAGTTGATAACCCCTCTAAGGTTAAGATACTTGCACTATGCCAACTGATCTAAATTGGCCTTGTATATGAATGCAAAACAAATAATGTGAATATTTTAGGGTAATCAAACTGAAAAAATAATTTTTTTTAACGTATATAATTTTTTTTAAATTATGAGGAACCATGCCCCCAATTCACTTACCGGCACCCCCAAAAGTTTTGGATACCTTTAATATATTTGGACAAAAATAAATAAATATGTTAAGAATTTTTTTTTAAATATATTTGTGCCAAATTTTAATAATATTTCATTCAAATAATATATTTTGAACCTCAAAAAAAATTAAATATTCTTGTACAAAATATTATTTATCTCCCAAAAAAATTTTGGACGCTCAAAAAAAATTTCGCCTACAAATTTTTTTGGCGCCCCTTATATTTTTTTTCTAGATCCGCACTTAGTCCAACGTGCTTGTTCTGTTAATCGACCCAATGTTGACACCCAGTTATGTAACACAATTCTCAAATCAATTCCAAAAAAATAATCCGACAATCGTATCATCGGTAATTTTGAACATTTTTTTTGTAGTTAAATTTTCATTACTAAATATGGGGAAATGGCCGAAAAAATATAGGTGTCCTACACAAGCTTTAACATCTAGCCTATTACAGCCACATAAACATTACCATATGATAACTCTTCGAAATAAAATTGGGCAACAGAGCCACTACGCTCGAATCCAGTCACTCAGTGTAACACCCGGTTAAGATCGAATAACATACACAATCAAAGATAAGTACAAAAATGAAATAAAAAATACATATTTATATGGTTCACCCAAAAGGATTAATTCCATGACGACTACAATTCTTTATTCGCTATAATATTTTTAAATATAAAATACAATAAAAATAAGAGTATTTATAAAAATAAATTATCATGGGGGTTAGAATTCCTTTCGAACCAATCGATCTGTTCAGGATCAGCAACTCTGCTTCTAATTTCGCGAATCGGAAGAATGAGCAAGAAAACTTTTCGGACATAACCCAACTTTCTGTTCGGCTTGCGGCTCGAAAGAAGACAGGAAATTAGTTTGAGGTGGTTGCTCCTAAACTTCAATTATTTGCTACTAATCAATTTTATTTTTCATCAATCCCTCAGGCCTCAGTACTAAACATAAATAACGCACTTCTCAAGCATCCACAACTTCAGCAAAGACAGTGAACCCGATCCAGATAAACTACAGCCCAAAACCCATTCTTCTACCTATAAAGCCCATACTCATCTTCTATACGAAAAAAATTAAATCAAACATACCCAATATATCCCGCTATAAAGCAGGGTCTGCGGATCTTCTATATGAAACAAAACATCAATATGCATTTTTTTCTTTTACCTTTTTTTTCTTTGAAATAATACATGTTCTAAATGAATATATATTTCTTTTCTATTATCGAATATTAAAATCCAGCATTTCAGATTTTTATTCTTCTAAATAGAAAGAAAATTAATATAACTTTGACCTAAATTAATAGATTTGTTGGTACCACAAAAAAATATAGAAAAATAAATTCGGAAGAATCGTGGAATGGAGGGGAATATTGGTGGCCTAAAAAGACTGGATTTTTTTTGGTGTGAACAAAAACTTCCCAAAAAGTCGAGAAATTCAGTAGCTCGAGGAAGAAAATCAGGAAACAAGAAATCTCAAAGAGGGGCCAAATCCCCCAATCACTGCCTATTTAACATGAAAAAAATGAAATATTTACAAGTTTTTTTAAATATTTTTTTATGCTTCCCTATCGCTGTCAATTGGGTCAATGAAACCGCTTCTTAATATCCACCCAAAAAAACGTGTCCCACAAGGGAAACATTTTGGAATGCCAACTAGATATTCTTGCTTATATAAACAAAAACAAACTGCTGAAAATCAAAGAATTTGTAGTAGTAGAGTTGATGAGGCTTTCACTTTCATGGAGTCCACTGCATGCTTTCCTTTTCCTATGTAGAGAGCTAAGAGATGATGGGATGATCTTGATTTTTGTAGTTGTTGTTGTATTGTAGTTCCCTTTCCTTCTTCCTTTGTTTCCCATTAAACAATGAAAATGGCAGATTACCAATCATCCTTCACCCTACACAGGAAACAACCATTATTGCACTCGCAAACAAACCTCTGCTTCCAAGATTCATAACCCGACCGACCCTTTTCCCCCCTATTTAAATACCATACTCGAGGTTCATATTCAATCTCTCTCTCTCTCCCATTTCTTGTGATGATGGATCCCTCCTCCGCAAACTCTGTTAATGGCTTCTACAACTTCCTAACACGCGGAATCGATGATCTCGAGCGCGTATTCCTTTCCAACAACTTCATGTCGATTCAGTTCCTGCAGAGAGTGTTGGCGCTTTTGAGATCATTTCACTCTCAACTCACGCTACTGGTACAGAAACTGCACTTGCCTGTTGGTGAGAAATGGCTGGATGAGTACATGGACGAAAGCTCAAAGTTGTGGGATGTTTGCCATGTTCTCAAAGCAGGGATTTCAGGAATGGAGAATTACTATTCCGCAGGACTTAACATCGCATCGTCTCTCGATGGTAATCGCCGGTTGAGCGCACAGCTTGCACGACAGGTAAATTGTTTTTGCCTCGAAAGATCGCTTCTTTTTGTTTTTAATGGACATGTTTTTTAATGGTTTTTGTACAGGTCATTCGTGCTATATCCGGGTGCCGACGAGAGGCTGTAGGTCTGGAGGAGGAAAACCGGGCTCTGATGGAGACAAGAATCGAACCTTTATCACTGAAATTTGACGAGAAAGTTTCAGTGGAATCAAAACTCAACGGATTCAGTGGTTTCAGAGGAGTACTCTACGCAATGAGGAATGTGAGTTCGCTTCTGCTGATGATTTTGTTGCACGGGTTAGTCTACTGCTGGCCGGAGCCGAATTTTTCCATCAGTGGATACGAGGGGTGTCTCTTCTCTGGATCAGCCTTTATGATCTCCACAGCGAGGCTGCAGCAGAGGGTGGCCTCAGAGATGAGTCAAATCACGAGCCGTGCCGGTGTTCTGTTGTACGAGTTCAGGAGATCCAAGTCCACCATGGATGAGCTGAGATGGGAGCTCGAGAGGATGTGCTCGCAGGGATCTGTGGAGTGGGAATCAGAAGCTGATACAAGAGAAAGGGTGGAGAGCTTGAATGGATGCTTGGCTGTTCTGAGAGGTGGAACAGAGAATATAATTGGACAGCTTGATGACTTTTTGGATGAAATTGTGGAAGGGAGGAAGAAGCTATCGGATTTCTGTAGCCATAGGTAGAGAAATTTAAGAAAACTGCTGCCTTTTTTTGTCTGGTTCTTTGAAGAACTATGAAGAAATCAAGAAAAAATGAAAACGAAATACAAGTGTAGTGTAGTTTGATGGAATGTAACTTCGTCGGTCCTTATTTTTTTTTTACCTGTTCTTCTGTTCTCTGCAGCCTAGTATCCCACAATTTGTGTACTTCCCCTGTTTTTTTCTATTTCTTTTTGTTCAATTTCAATTTTCAGGTACCACTGACCTGTCTTCCTTTTAAGAACCAAAAAAGGATGTGTTAAAGATTGAGAAGCAACAAACAACATGGTTTTGAGATGTTGCAGCATAGAATCATCCAGTGGCCAACAAAAAGGTAAACCATTGTGAAAAAGAAGAGAAAAAGGGAAGCTGACATGACCAAAACAAGCCTCTGATACTTCAACCAACCGTAAAAGTTACAGCCTTTTCTCTTCAATTTTTTCTGTGGGTGTTCCTCTCTTCCATATCAAGAAAGCAGTAAAAAAATAAAGCAAGCAGAAGCAGAACTGCTGTTGCTCAAAGTAGGGGAAATCTTGATATTCCTATTACGATCTGTATGAATCTGAATCTGTGTTGAAAGTGAAGAGTTTGGAATACTGAGAACTGGCATCCAGATTCTTGGTTTCGTCTTAAATGTGAAAAGCAGGTGCTTATTTTTGCACTCCACCCGGTTTCAAAGCAATGGACTTTGTGATGAAGTTTCCCAGATGATTTCATTTTTTCTTCCTCATTTGAAGGGAAGACTTAGACTGAGATGGGGAAAAACCATAAGTTTCTTGGGAGTCCCTTTCTCCACCTCCTAACCGGATCTCATGCCTTTTGTCCCTCCCCCAAATAAGTGCATCCCCTACATTGAAACACTTCGCTTAAATCCAGATTTGATTTGACTACCCATAAACTAAAGAGGCATGTTGGGAGCATACCACAAATCAGAAAGAGTATTTTATATGTTTATTGCCGGTCCGACCCAAGCCTATTAACTGGGCCGCATCTACTAAACCTTCTCAAGCCAGTCACTAAAACTGATCAATAATCAATTACTATTACCATGTGCCTGTGGTAAGGTTATGAAGTATAGCAATTATATACAATCAGAATTCAGAACCAACTAACGCAGCCAGCGAGCAGCGCTTACCTCTTCCAGGTTAAAACAAGGGGACAAGATGGAGACTTTTTCCGACGAATCGTCCGCTCTCCACAATTGGGATTACTTCAATTTAATTCTTCTTCGACCGGTTATCGCCATCCTGTTCACCCTCTGCTTGCTCTTCCTAGGTCTGCTTTTACACCCTTTTAGGTTTAGCTGACTGACTTTTTTATTTTAGAGATTTGTCTGCTTAATCATGTGATATCATACTTGTCCATGGTTTCGAGTTTTATGTTACATTCATTTGATCTGAATTAGCTAAATTTCCCCTCTTTGTTCATGGACCTATCCCTTAAAGAACGAATCTCGAAAGACTACTACGGGGCTATGCTTTAGCTTTGTCACAATTTTCT
This sequence comes from Pinguicula moranensis, assembly GCA_028565015.1. Taxonomy (NCBI): domain Eukaryota; kingdom Viridiplantae; phylum Streptophyta; class Magnoliopsida; order Lamiales; family Lentibulariaceae; genus Pinguicula; species Pinguicula moranensis. The sequence continues at coordinate 5,915 of JAOWBN010218646.1, forward strand.
CCGAGATGTGTTGTTTTTATTTTTCTCTGCGCTTTTGTTATGCCTTTAGGGTGGTTCTTGGCATGGAAACTGGTGCTGGTTCATGTACCTCTGGTGCAGGAGATATTTGGTCTGCGGAAAAAGCCTGTCCAGCCAAAACCTGCCATTAGAAGAAGATTTACTCAATTTTACAACAGAATGCAAGCCCAAAATCCCTCCTGAAATTGGGGTATCTAGCTTGCACGTTACTCTCATATAGTTTTTGAACTGATGATGGGTTTGTGTTTGAAGAAGTGATTCTGATCAACTAAAAACTCATGATACTATTTGAAAACAAAAACTGGACTTGGCAACATAATAATCCGATGTACATATATTGCTAAAGGCATGTGCATTTAGACACTGAAATGTGCAAGTGGCATGGTTATTCTGTTTGATGACATGTTAGAAATCTTTAGTGTATTCAGGAATGCTCCTTGCAAGATAATGAATGAAGTACAAGGAATGATAGCATTGGCTTGCACGCTACTCCACTCACCTTTCATTGGATGTTCACAAGCACCAGATATTTGGGATGGCCTGCTGCTGAAGCTTTTGCAGTGTTTATATTTTGTTGTGGACACTTTGCCATTTGTTGATGAATGCGGTAAAAACAGGCCAGAGTAGACTTCCGTTACTGTTTTTTTGTGCATTGACTGAACAGAGTTGCCCTCTCCTTTTGACTAATGACTCGTATTAGCCTTTTGCAGTATTCTTGTAGATTGGATTAGTCGAGCAAAAATGGTTTTGGACACCATATCACCCTAAAAAAAATTCATAGTAAGCTCATTTTTCAGCCATGAAGCAAAACTCTTATCCCGGCAAAGGTGAAGGATATGAAGCGAGTGGTGGGAGCACAATGGGTTCATTGGATTCGGTTTCTTAATGTTCGGATAATCATTGGTTTGGGATCTGAAAAGTGACAATAGTTACCAAAAATGGGTCAAATATTAATTCGGTTTGGTTTTGTGGGGTTTGGTTTGGTCTTTTTTAAATTTAGGTATTTGGTTTTACTAATGGGATAAAAAAATTTGAAAAAAAAAGTTATTCGTTTTATTTTTTTATTAGAAAAATTAATTGTCTTATCGTGCCTTTTTCAAAAAAAAAAATGTATATAATCCTCTTGGTGTATATTTGAAAATTAATACATAAATGAGAATTTCAGAATTATGTATTAATCCAAATTCAAGCGAAGGCCTTCGTGTTATTGCGAATCATGTACTTTCTGGCATTTCTTCTTTGCCATTACCTGTTTTCTAATCATTTCAATGTTTTTATGGTCTCGAGCTTTCATTTGCTTCATAATAACTAAGAGCTTTGCTTTTGCAGTGTTAGTCTCCATACTTAATTTTCGACTTAGAGCTAATATTTTCTTCGCTTTTGGTCTAATATTTACGCATTGTTTTGCTTGAAAATGAAACGATTCGGGGTTGTGGATGGTTGAACCAATGGCCCATACCTATGGGTTCCGTTAATTCCATCATGATTTAGTTGAAGTCTAATAAGGCTTATGACAATTTAGGGCCCAAATCCCTGAAAACTGGGCTGCAATTTCTGACCCAAGAAGGGATACAACGGATTGATATGGTATGGATATCCGCCCATTGAACAGTCCGATAAATCTCCCTGGCTTCTCACCTCGTCAATATACCACCGTAAGATCGTGGTTGCTCCAAAATTCTTCTTCAACGAGGGCTCGCTATGTCGACGGTGCCTTCCACCACGGCGGCTGCCGCAGCTTCTTCTTCGTTTCAGTACGCATACCCCGCCGCGAACGGCTCCTATTTCCCGACACCGTTTCATCTTCAGCAGGCGCCTCCGCCACCTCCTGTCCCTTACATCGGTGCCGCACCGCCTCCGGTTCCGACGGTCACGATGCCCGCTTATCCTGCAGCTCCAACCTTCTACTCCTTACCACAGTATCAACAGGTGAGTATTTTAAACTGGACAACTTCAATTTTAGACGGGCCCATCCCTTTGCAAATACAGCTCCCATTTCCAGATAACGAATTTTTTGTTTCGATCATACACAGATACGGAGTATTCAGTGAGTTTATTTTGCCTTTGATCCACAATCCATAATCCACAATTAAGTTGGGATCAAAGAGGCCATTTATTATGCCGTATTTGTAATTATACAAATAGGCTATTTTAGTTGCGACCCAATATGTATTGCGTCATTGATGTATTGAGTTCCAACAAATTTTGCTACCGCAATTTAATAGAGCCATTTTGTTATAGTCCATTATTAGCACACAGCTAAAAGAATTGTTAATAATACTCTTCAGCCCCATTTGCAATGGACAACTTTATTATGCCTTTGATGAGGCTCTAAAACAGTTAGCCCTTTGTGCTAAGGAATGAGTCCAAGCATATGCCCTGGAAAGATAAATAACCCGGAGATTTAGTCTTCAGGAAATTATGATCCTGTTAATCGTTGGCTGCTGAACTTGTTATAGTTCTCAGCGTGTGATGGTTTTTGATGTACTGCAGGCTCAACAGTTGTTTCAGAGGGACGCTCAAACAATAACACCAGAAGCTCTTGAAAGTGTGAAAGCTGCATTGGCAAGCAGCGATGTTGAGCATAAAGCAGAAACTAAAAAGAAGGCAATTCCTCGAAAAGCTGCTGGACAGACTTGGGAGGATCCTACTCTTGCTGATTGGCCTGAAAGTAGAATGCATTTATCTTGTTGAACAATTTTGATCTTCTTAGTTTGACTCGGAAATTCGAGTCTATAAATTATTATTTGATTCAGTTTCTGTATGCTCCTTGCTATTTTTTTTTATTCGTGTTGAATTATCTATAGAATATTCTGAAATGTACATGCATGCACATTTCACAGATTATTCTTTTTTTGTTTTCTGATAAACCTCCTATTTAACCAAGAATCTGACATGATCTTCTTATTTCTTATGCAGATGACTATCGTCTGTTTTGTGGGGATCTTGGAAATGAGGTGAACGATGATGTTTTATCTAAAGCCTTTACAAGATTTCCCTCCTTCAATATGGCCAGGGTACGTCTTTGTAAACGTAATGTAGGACTTTTTATCCCATTCCCTGCAAATCTAGGAGAAATCTCTGCTAATATTTTCATTTAAAAATACTGTGGTAAACATGAGCAATTGCATGTTCTCTTCAGATGTTTGTTTGAAGTACCTGGAGCTCTCAATTGAGTATTGACTTCGTTAAGGTAGAATACTCTTTGATTAAGCTGTTCCTCACCGTCAGGAGGTCTTGGGATCTATTTCATGTGTTTTATGATGTCAAGATCTGGTAAATTTATCAAAAGAGGTGGCAAATATAGTTTATTCACCATCATTTTACCGAGGTTTGGGGGCCAAATTTAAATATTTTAAGTAGTCTCTGTACATTTTTTTCTTTTTTCTTTTTCTGAGGGTGAGTGCCTAGTACTAGGATTTTTGTTATCTATTTTTCAGGCGACACATAGTGCTTAAATTATCATGTTATATTGCTTATGGCGTGCCATGAAATATTTTTGTAACAGAATGGGAGGAAAAGATAGCTCTTAGTTGTCACATCTTAAAATTATGTCTTAAAAGCTCTGGTAGTGGTATAATTCACCAATACATAACATTTGCTGGTAAGGCTCATGTAACTATTTTTCTGATTAAGAGTCTGAATGTTACCATCTGTGGCGCAAATATTTTCTGTCCAAATTATCTTTTGGAGATACGAACATATCCTTCCTTATCTGCATTTATGCATTTCGCATGTCCTTATCCTGTTGTGTTCTCTTATTTTCATTTGATGTGTATCTATTGCCTTGTTTAGTTAATTTAGCTGTTTCTAATGGTGAATTATTCCTGAATTAGGTTGTTCGAGATAAGCGTACAGGTAAGACCAGAGGCTATGGGTTTGTTAGTTTTTCTAACCCAACTGACCTTGCTGCAGCGCTGAAGGAAATGAATGGTAAGTAGTCTGTCAGTTTACCCAGGGAGTTTTCATTCTAGTTTGTAATTGTATATTTTATCTTCCTCGCTTCTATGTGAAGCACAAAACAACCTCATAGGCCCATTTTTGGGATGTAAACCTACCTTAAAACTTTTGTCAGAGTCTCCATAAGTGGCTACTGCAGAGTTACCTTGATATTTCACCTATCCTCCAAAAACTGGCTACTGCAGAGTTAGTATGTTTTTGCTAGTACAACTTTTAGTCAGTTTTGTGTATTCATTGTGAGAATAAACTGTTTTTATTTGAATCCTAACCTATCCATTTCCTTCAGGAAAGTATGTTGGTAACCGTCCCATTAAACTTCGGAAAAGCACCTGGAAGGAAAGGACTGATAATGAAGCTCCGGGAAGACAAAAGGTGAGCTTCGTTATTATACATGTTGTCAATTGTTGCATTGTTCCCCATTGTGTAGTTGGTTATCATTCTTTTCTTATGTATCCTGTTTCTCCTCTTTCCTTTTCTTTTAGAATCAAGCTCACAAGAAGATGAAGCTAGCAAAGAAAAGTGTGTTGCACAAATGAGAATCCAGGAGATTTAATCAGTGGCGCTCGATGCACTTTGAATGAATTAGAACACTACTTTGGGCGTCCTGAGACGGAACTGCAGTAAAACAATGTATCATGTGTTCAAATTGTATAGAATTTGACTCGAGCCCTCCTTTGAATTGAACAATTTGGAATCTGCTGTCCAGACAATTTGATCCTACATTGATGTGACCAAAGAGACTTTCTAGATAAATTATATGCCTACAAGCATTGTTTGATCCTTAGCTACTTTCTTCAGATGCTGAAAGCTTGTATAGTTTGATGTATTACACAAAGCCTCGCATATAATATGATTCAATGTGACCTTGCTACAACTGATGCATGCAAAAGGTTGTACTAGAGACCTTCGGCAACAACCTTCAAGCAACAGAAGCTGGGTTCTCATAGGACTGCTCGGGCACTGAAGGAGATCTCTTCTTACCAGGACCAGATGAGACCTTAACCGTGGCAGGTCTTAATAAGCGGTCTCCAAGAAGAAAACCCCGACGAATTTCCTGTAGTATGATTCCTTCCTTGAACTCTTCCGACTCCTCACGAGCAATTGCCTCATGCATCTGCATCCGGAGAATCAAATATCAAGTTATAAAGGAAAATGATCAGAGCATCACTAGCCCAAAACCGAATGAGACAGCATTATCCACCCTAGAAGCAATCCCATCAAAACAGGAGACCCAATAATCATCTTACTGCATTCTTATTTACCTTCAAAAGGATGGTTGATGGAGAGAAAGTTATAAATGTCTTCATATCCGAGCAAATACAGTGAATTTGTCCACTTGTATTTAACATGAGCTCAAGCAAAATATGCATATGAAAGCATTCATGTGGTATGTATCTAAGCAAGTGTGTGTCTTTGTGTGTTAGAGAGGGAGAGGGAGGGAAGTGGGATCTGTCTTACTGCAGGGTCAAAAGGCTTTCCGATTGTGGGAACTGCAGCCACCCTCAAGCTCCTCATAATTTCCACAAACTGCTTATATATGCCTTGGTAACTTGTATCAATCTTTTTCTCCTTCTCAGTCTCTAGTTTTATCTGCTGTTTGGCTCTTTCGAAACTGTCAATCATTGGCAAGAGACTTTCAATTACTTCTCCTTGAGCATTACTTCTGACTGTTAACCTTTCCTTCTCTGATCTTTTCCTATAGTTATCAAAATCTGCTTGCAATCGCGCATATTTTTCCTTTCCAGCAGATAACTCAATGGACAAAGCTGAAACTTTCAGGACGAGCTCGTTTTTCTCTTTTTCAACCATATATATAATTTCTTCAACTTCATGCACAGCTTTCTCATCTCCATCAAAAACTGCCTTCTTGTATACCTCCACAAGGGGCTTTAAAGCGGACCCAATCTTTTCATCTGAGACAATTTCTGGTTCTCGGAGATCATCTGGACTGAATCCATTCTCATTGTTTTTCTGCGAGTTTACTATAGATATTAGCATGACAGGCGCGCAGCAATCAACTAATACAATAGTTCAAGTTCTAGATACACTTACAACTGCACATAAGGGGATTCTGCAAACATGTTCAGTCAAGAGATGGGATGATGATACAGATACCACTGATTTATTACTTTTTGCTAAACTGCCTAGTAGACACAAAACATTGCATGTCTGATAGGGAGACAGGGAGGAGGACCAGTCCACATTCTCATGTTTGCATCAGAATCCACATATCGTTCATTCACCTTCTAAACTACATGAAATTCAATTCCACGTTCATTGCCCCCAAACCCTCAGGCGACGTTCAAAATACTAAACCACAGATAAATCCAGAAACCGACAGAACCATATTTTGGTGAATCTAGCAAAACTTCCCAGTACAAAGATGGGGGTTTTAAATTCTTAAAAGAAAACGAAGGTATTGTGACTCAAGAATAGCATTCGCCTGAACTACAGCCTATTCTCTATTGACTCCAAAATAATAGCAAGCTTGATTATCCTTCATAAGTTAGACCAAATGAAATTTCTAAAAAACTACCTTGAATTCGAGTAAACAAGTAACTCACAGTCTACAAGAGTCTTGCCTAAGAATTCTTTCAAACTTATGGAACGAGAAACACATTCATTTAAAAGTTTCGAAGCCTGCGGACTAAAACTTAACTAAAAATCCCCATTTGCAAGGATTTATGCAGAGTTAACAACACCAGAAATTCTCCCATACAAACGGAAATTAATCAACTATTACAAATTCAATCCAAACATCTGAGCATGTTAGTGTATGTGAAAAAACAGAGAGAACGAGAGAGCAGACTACCGGATGGAACTGGTTTTCTCTGTAGGCTGAGGAAGAAGGCGAACGCCCCCTGTTCCTGTATCCGCTTTTGACAAAGATTGAATTTCCATCTTTCCTAGCCGAACTCGAAACACGAAAAGAAGAAGAGAAGGTGATTCCCAGGTTTCCTTGAAGAATCGATTGATTTATCTGAAGCGGAAAATGTTCGTTTGGTCTGGAAGAAGAAATAGATGAAGTGTGGGGATTATACAGCGAAAAACTGGAGGAGAAAGCTGCCATTTTTATTGCCACTACAAGAACCAAGATTTAACAGACCGGCAGCAGCAGCAGCAGCACCGCAAGAGTGCCCCTCCCCTCACTGAGAGTTCGGGTACCTAGTGTTGTGTATTTGTGTTGAGGCCCTTCTCGATCTATTTGGTAAAATCAACAGACGAGTGGCATGGCAATGGCATTTCGATTGATATTAAATTTGGATAGGACTAGAGCCTAGAGGTGGCAAAAGTGATGTCCAGTAGAGATATGCATGTTAGCTGGCCTGAAATGGATCGTTCAGCCCGGTATGGTAGATGGGCCATGTAAAGTCTTGCATCTAAACACAGCGGGTAGTAGTCCGACCAATGGCGGAACTAGAACAAATATTAAGGGTGGGCTGGACCATAAATTTTAATTTTTTTAATGTTAAAATCTTATT
>JAOWBN010218657.1:0-25274 GCA_028565015.1 Pinguicula moranensis
AAGCCCATTACCTCAAATAATGATCCTAGATCCAAACATTTCACAAACCAAAGGAAGAAAGAAGGAGGTGAAAGCGGCAGAGGGAAAAAAACTGCTCATGGATCAGACTCTGGTAGATTAAAAAGTGGTCTTGAGTTAAGCTTCGAAAAGAAGAAAAGACAGTGTAAGTGTTGCTTCAAGTTTGTCAGACATGACAAGCGAAATTGTCCTCAGAATAAACACCGTACAAAAAACAACATCAGTAATGAAGGTATGATATGAATTGATATTCTGTTATAGTTTTTTACTTTTAGACATATCTCATTTAACGAAAACATTTTTTATACATGGCAGCAGCAGAAGAAGAAGATATAACAAATGAAGATGAGCATACATAAATTTTGTAGGTATCATTACTTTTTTGTCTTCTTGTTTCTATTTCTATTACAATTGGGTTTGATTGTCAAAGTTAAATATATTTGTTCATTACTCGATTCCCAAAAATTACAATGTCTTCGGTGGTGGGTTGTCATGATCCTAATGTGTTTGATTGTACTTGTTCCACTCAGGACCAATGTGTAGCTTTGTTAGAACAGTAAGTGTTGCAGAAGCTGCTGGTGCTCGTTTATAGATAATCTGAAGGGTTGAACATCTTACTTGATTAGCATCACATAGTTTTTGTACTATCATCACATAGTTTTTTGTACTATCCTCTCAAGGGTTGAACATCTTATTTGATTAGCATCACATAGTTTTTGTACTATCATCTGCTTGGAGGATTGAAGTGTTGCTGCTTGATTATTGCAGCTTTCTTGTAGCAATTGTTTGTTGAAAATTTGATTGTTGACAAGCTTTAGCAGCTTAGAAATACAGTCTTGTAGCAATTTTTTTTTTAAAATTTAAATGGCTTCACTCATTTAAGCTGCTAAAGCTGAGATAGCTGCGAGTTTTTATTTTTGATAGATCCAGCTTTTATGTAACAATGCTGGTTAGAGGAGTCAGGATGGACAAAGTTCAGGTAAAGAATATAACTCGTGAACAAAATATTGTGTTGTTACACTGTCATCATTTGAACTTTTGACAACTGAATACTATTGATTGAATGCTTTCAAAAAAAATACACACCAAGAGAAACGATTAACCCTAATATGATGCACAACAGCTGAACTTGTTTCCAGCAGGTACTGGTCCCTGTCCAGGAACAATTATCTTGGTTCCTTTTAAAAGCGCTTCATTTCCTCCAGATTCTGCTTCATTTGTGTGAACCGACTTCTGACTAACCACTCGATAAATCTCCATCAGAATTGTCACAAAATCAGGCTCAACGTTGGTTGCCTCAAGTTCTAATGTTTCCATGAAGAACAGGTTCTCCTTCTGAGCAAAATCTTTAGCATCCTCCGTAGATACTTCCCAGAGAGTACCCAAGTCAGTTTCTTTTCAGCATGGCCCGCAATTTCTCCAGCCACCTAGCTATCTGATCAAATGAGGGGCGTTTGGTTATATCGTAAACTAGCATTGCCCGCACCGTTCCTCTGTACTATGACGGCACGATATCTGAACAAATTTTCAAACCCAAGCAAAAGAATCAGCATCCAGTAACAACAGAGACTAGTTATTGATTCTCTAATATGAATAAACAAAAGATCACAGAGGAGAATGATACTTAAAATAAAAGAGAAATGTATTTTCTTCTTTCAACATCCCAAGTTCAACAATTTTAGGCTATAACAGGAAAATAAAAAAGGAATCCATGACAAATTATAGGGGTTTGCAACACATCACAATCCTATCTGGAGTAGAGTTTGTTAAAAGTTTCATCCATAACATGAAAATGCACAATTAAAGACCAAACCAGTGGAAAGTACAAGTTCATACAATACCGGCAGGAGGAATGATGCAATCGTCATACTTGTTCCAGTCACAAGAGAAGATTTCGAATTCATGGGCAGGGAGAATCATGGTTGAACCTGAACAAACAATTCCCGTTATCAAAATCCATGGAAGTATTCTGTCCAGTAAAATCTTAATCAAATTGCTTGGTATGATCACAATCAACTTCTTACTAAGTACAGAGGCATCAACAACCCTTTATCTCACAACAAATTCTCCTATCCATCACTCAGCCATATTATCAATAATCCTGTCTAATCCCTAAGCTTGATTGAACTCTATGTTAACAATTCAAACACTCCATCACTAACAAATGAAATAACTTACTCTACTACGGTAATATATCACCATTTTAAATTGCTTGGACTTCTACGAATAATAAATCAAAGGGAATTAAATAAGGTCATGAAGATGTGATAACCAAAACAACTGACCTGGTTCGCGTACATCCCAAATCCGAGCTGTACAATCTCCGGAAGCTGCATAACCTGGAAAGTTATTTTCACGAATAAAACAACATCAATTAGTACTTGACAAAATCTGCAAACTTAATCAAAATAGAACAACAAATTGACGGTGAGGAAGGAGAATCGCCGGTCGAGGGTGAGGAGCGAGAAGCCGCGGAGCACATCGCGACGCAGCTTTTTTGGGGTATTCCGTCTCGCCACTAACAATTGTAAAACGAGAAGCTGCAGAGCAGATTTCCATTGACGGTGAGGAACGAGAATCGCCGGTCGAATGTGAGGAACGAGAAGCCACGGAAATAACGTGATGCAGCTTTTCTGGGCAACCCTACAAAATTCTAACAAATTCTAGCCGTCGATTTCTAAGATCGATGGCTGTGTCATAAATAATGTCAAAATTTGTCTCAAACGAACGGCTTCTTTTATAACTTATATAAATTTATAAGTAAATAAAAATTATATATATAAAATTTATATAATTCTTATATAAGTTTATAAGTTTCTAATTTATACAAAGTGTATAATTTTTTTAAGTTTATAACTAAATAAAGTATATATAATTTTTATATAAATTTATGAATTATATAAGTTTATAAGTTATATAAGTTATAAAAGTTCTTAAGTTTTATAAGTTATATAAGTTATTTTTAGGTTATATGAGTTTATAAGATATTTTTATGTTATATGATATGAGTTTCAAAATTTTATAAGTTTTAAATTTTTAAATTTTTTAAGGTTATATAAGTTTTATAAGTTCGTAAGTGATATAAGTATAAGTTTTATATTCCAATCCATAAATAAATCTTAATACCCTAAAAAACTTAGAAAATAATTTTTTTTAACCCTAAACCCTAAAACCTATTTTTTAAAAAGATACAATATTCGGTTAACCGAAAAACCAAATCGAAAAACCAAAAATTTTCGGTTTTTTGGTTAATCGGTTCGGTTTGGTTATGATTTTTCATAACCAAAAAACCGAAAAAATAATTTTTTTTTATTTTTCGGTTATTTGGTTCGGTTCGATTATGAAAACCCATAATCGAACCTTGTTCGGTTCGATGTCGGTTATGAACAAGCACCCCTAACAAGAACGTGAGAAAATGAGGCCACTTGCTCCGAATTATAAAGAGAGTTGAAAATAATGGAAAGTGCATATTTTATTACTCAACACTCTTTGGGTATATATAGAATTTATAACTTTCAATTAAGTTCCACACTACTTCTATAACTATATTATTCTATTTTCATATAAATACCTAAACTAGATACAAATACTAATGCTATCCCTCAAGGTAGGCAAAAAATATCCACTAATTTCATCTTGAAAAATAGTTCAGCAGTACATAACGGCAAATCCAATTTTTCCTTCTGATCTGGCCCATCCAGTTTCTCCTTACTTCTCGCACCCTCAACTTTCCCATGAGCTTGAGTCTCACTCTCACCACCTGACTCGACACATCAGCCGACCCCCCTCATCACCAACTCAACAATCGGCTCCACAGCCAACTCAATCAGGCAAGGAATATCCCGATAGAAATCAAGTTCAACAATCGGTCGAACATGCAAATTTCACGTACCATAATTCAACTCATAAACTCATTTTCGGTGTTTCCCTCTTCCGTGGTTTCATGCACCTAAACACACGTTGCGACTCTGTAGTTTCATGCACCGAAACACACACACGCTGCCGTAACCAACGCTCTAATGAAATTCGACTCCTTCAACCCACCTGACAACATCCTAATCAACGACGAAAACTCCACCGGCTCTACACTTCATGGCGGTTGGGTTTTCATCGGCGATAATGAGGTAGGAAAGTACTTAGCATATAACAGGCGCGATATCCAAGTCGCCAACCCAAATATCCCAACCTGAAATCCGCAATCTTCAGGCTTCAAATTCCAGCCGCCGCCCATCATCGGAGCTCTTGATTTTATCCACCAAAGATTTGCCAACATTGTACTCCAGCAACACATACAATTTCTCACCACGCTCGTATCTCTGAAACATTGAAATAATTTGAGTGAGAAGCGACACAGGACTTCACCACCATCAATGGTGGAAGAAGATGGCTCCCCGCGTCAGCGGACTCATTCTACTATGTATGTCTCGGTCTCTCTGCATCTATTTTCTGACATTTTCCTTCAAACCCGGGAAAACCTCATGGATTTCACCATATAACAGAAGCAACCGAGCTCTTCGGATTTGAGAATTGCTATCTCAGGAAGGCATACACAAATCAAACTCCTTTTCTATGGCAGTCCAGTAGAAATTTCAACCTGAATTCTAGGTCAACAGTTGGACTCCTATCAAAATTGTGACAACCCTGCTGGTAACTCCCTATGGGTCCGACGGGAATTTTAGTACACTGCGACTGCGTTGACTCGATGATGATGTTTGCAGTATGTGGCGGCTGCGCGAACTCTGTGGCAGTGGAATTCCTTTTCTCGCAACTGGGCAGAGGTGATTTCAACCTCTCAAAATCCCATCCTCTCTTCGTGTTCGTCCTACTCCTTCACGACTTTTTAGCAATGGCATTCCAACCCGGGCGATGGTGGTTCCATGGAAGATGGTGACTTATCAACGGTGTGCAGTCAGGTGACGGGTAGGGTTCAGGGAAAATTTCCCCCTTCTTCTGCATATTTTTCCTTTTGTCTTTTTTTTGGTACATAGGATTTCTAAAATATGGAAGAAATAAACTATTATTAGAGGGCTCACCGGTCAGCAGTGGTTGTCTGCGTCATCGAAAGCTTTTTTTTTCTCTCTCTCTCTCTAGCGTTCAGGTATTCAAACCCGCTTTGATACTAAAATAATGAAAAATACGACTTTTATACTCACGACCATTGGGGTATATATTATTTACAATTTTCAACTAAGTCCTATACTCCCTCTATTATTCTACTCCCTCCATAATTCTACTCTATTGCTTTATCCTTCTATAATTTTATTCTCATATAGGTACTTAAGCTAAATACAAATAGCAACACAGAGGAACCACAAGATTCATGATTAACTACAAAGAGATTAGGCAAATGGGATTTACAGACCTCGAAGTACATCAAAAGTCTAAGGGATGAGACAATATCCTACCAAATTGCTAATCTACTTGAGGTATGGACACGACATGATATGGATCAATATTTCTCCAAATTTGGATACGTGCGAGATACACACCTGCCGTAGTATCCGGATCGCCTAGGCACGTGCCTTGGTTTTTTGAGATCTTTGCCTACTAATACAACCAGGAACTTAGAGAGTCTACTACAAGGCAGAGTGGTGGGAACATAAAGGCTTATAGTGAGCCTGATGAGGGCTAACCATTGTTGCAAAGCAAACCGGTGAATAAAATGGTAAATAAGTCCCTTCAGCACACAGAGGCTACGGATCAAGTAGCTCCTACTAGCAAAGTAGGAATGAATAGAATAAAGATGAAATACATACCTAGGCCGGAAGAGTTACCGTGGCTCAGGAAAATGCTTGATCGTTGAGCTAAAGCAACCAGGAGAATCTGAGAAGCTACGACACACTTTGAAGAGTGCAGGATATAGAGATGTATTGATATCAACAATGGAAGGGGATGAAATGTTATTGATCCTGCAGATGGAAGAACAAAAAATGTGTCTATTCTCTGACGAATCAGTGTATCCACAAAACAGAATAACAAAAGTCCGAGATGGATTCATGAATAAAGATGCAGGACGTGCAGCATGGGTGAGCATTCAAGGTGCTCCCCTTACCTGCTAGAATGACTGTTTCTTCCTGGAGGTCGCCAACCAAAAAATGAATGTTTCATTGTGAATTGATATGGTTTTGGTATGGACTGGATTTGATTTTGTTTCACACAATTTTATGTTGTGAATTGTTGTGGTTTTGGGCCATCGAAAGCTTTTTAAAGAAAGAATCAAAGGTTATTTTTTTTAGAGCATAAGTTTTTTGAAGAGATTTGTAGATATAATAGTGTTCACATTGACTCCAATACCATACAGAAAAACTGAAAGCGAAAGCAAAATGGAAAAATGAATTTGATGTTTATTTTAAAACTAAAAGAAATGTGTAGACTACATGGTAAACACTTGTTATTTTTGTTACAATGAAAGAGTTCTTAAATAAAAGAATTCTAACTGATCTACAGAAAATAACTCAAATAGAAAAATTTCTTCAATCTCCCTTAGGTTGACAGTGAGTTTTGTTGTTATTTGTAGGAGTTTTTTTTTTTTTTTTTAAATTTTGAAGAGAAGCATGCATATCCAAAGTTTTATTGCTAACAGTTTCTACTTAAGATATGTAATGAGTGTAAGAATCTGAAACAATTAGGTGATGTTAGGGCAAATTACTAAAAAAGATGTGATCTCTTGGCTACTCAAATTATAATTGTTATTAATTAATCAAATTTTTAACGTCTTTCTTTAATGTTAGACAATTCAAATTTGTTAAAAAAAGACCTTATGGAAGATAAGAGAGAGCGACAAAGGAGGGTGTGGAAGAGAGGGTCATCGAGAACATTCGTCGACAGGAGAACGACGCGTGGTAATGGAAGAAGAGAGTCAAGCTTGACAAGAGAGTATAAAGATCGGTTGTGCAAGGACACTGGCCTTTTTCTTCACCAATTTCCCCCGAGACTAGGTACAGAGGGAGATGGTGGCCAAATTCAATACCAAGGGCCTTGTAAAAGAGGTTAATCTTGCATCAGCGACTTGATGGGCGTGGCCGGGAATACGGGTTTGTCGTCTTCTTGCATATCACTGACATTCAGAAACTAGAGAAGGCATTACAAGATGTTTTGGTTAGATCGTATAAATTGATCGTGAAATTGGCTCTTCTAGTTGTATATTGAAAGAATCGACATGACTCACCGTGAGGTGAGCATGTCCTGCGCCTATGGCACGACGTCGTAGGGACACTTCATACGCAGAGGTTGTTGGCAGGTTCATTGGAGTCGAAGTTCAAGAAGAAAGGCTGTGGTGAATGGCCACGACAAGATGGTTGGATAGTAGTTGCATCGGAAATTGTTGGTATTTGATAATTAGTAGGTTATTTAGTGATTATCTGATATGGTGTTTATTAATCTGATAGAGTTAGAGTTGAGTATAATTCTATAGGATTTATAATTCTAGATTCAGTTAGAATTTGGTTTGTAATACTATTTATACCCCAAGGGGTTATGCTTAATAGAGAACGAGTTTAATTATTATTTTTTACATGGTATCAGAGCCAGGTTCTTGTTCATCACCATTTTTACTAGTCATCGCTGCCTTTACTGTTCACTGCCATTTTTACTGTTCGCCGTCGTCGACACCCGCCGCCGTTGAAAAAAAAAGAATTTTCTATTTGGTTATCCTGTAGCATCTGTCAACTCAGTTTTTGTTGATTAGGTGCCGTTTGATGGATATTTTTGTTTTGCTGGAAAAGAAGTATATTTTGTTTGGTTTGGTGATTTCTGTTTGTGGTGTTGATCGATGCTAATCGCCTAAACTTGGAGATCCAATTAGGCGTTATTTGAAGACTGATGTGGAAGTTTTTTTTTTGGTTCGATGGTTGAAGTTGTTATCGGTTGCACGGTGTTGTACTGCTGCCGTACAGTCATGTTTTGGAGGTGTTATCGATTGCACGATATTGAACTGTTGTCGTGCCATCTTGGAGGTGTTACTGACCGCATAGTGTTGGACTGCTGCTGCGTTGTCTCAAAGGTAATATTGGATTCAAGTTATGGAGGTGTTATTGATCACACAGTATTGCATTGCTGCTGTGTGATCATGGGGTGGAGGTGTTGTACTCGTCCAGTGTTTGATTGCTGTTGGTCGGAGTTATGATCAGTGTTGACGTCTTTCGTCGTGGGACCAGTGAGAGGGTGTCTAGCAATTAGCCAGGAACCAACAAGATGGAGATCAATGACTGAGCTGAAGAAGCATGTAAGATGAAGGTCTATGACTGAGCTGGAGGTGCCAGCAAGATGGAGACTTATGCCTAAGTAAGAACAGACAACAAGATGAAGATCTATACCTGAGTTGGAGGAGCCGGCAAGCGGAGTGTTTAGTATCGAGCTTAGAGTACCAATGCGACTAAGGAGTAGTGAGAGTGAGATTCCATCTCCGGGGGAGTCAAGAGTGTTCACTAGCGTGTTGATTAGCCATGTGTTGGCGAGCGTATTGATTAGCCGTGTGTCAACAAGGGAAGTGAAGAGTTGTGTGTCGGCGAGGAAAGTGAAGAATCGTGTGTCAGCGAGGAAAGTGAAGAGTCGTGTGTCGGCGAGAGAAGTAAAGAGCCGTGTGTCGGCGGAAGAGTGAAAGAGTGGAAGGAGGAACTGGATAGGCCAGATGTGAAGGCTATGCTGGAGCCCAGATCTGTGGATACTGGGACCGAATCACAAGAATACTGGACAAGCCAGAGTGGAGGAAGGAACTAGATAAACCACCATCGACTGCTGAACTGTGTGTCAAGATGAGTTAGTGAAACCCATCTTGAGGGGGAGTGTTACTATTTTATAATTAGTAGGTTATTTAGTGGTTATCTGATAGGGTGTTTATTAATTTGATGGAGTTAGAGTTGAGTAGAATTTTACAGGATTATAATTCTAGATTAAGTTAATATTTGGTTTGTAATGCTATATATACCCCAAGGGGTTATGCTTAACAGATAATGAGTTTGATTGTTATTTTCTACAGAAATCTTCCACCTTTGATGTCTTGTGGAGCGGCAATGAATGAGCTTAGGGGTTTGGGTTACCCAGTTGTATTGATTCACAAATTGATTGCTAATAAGATTATGGTGCAACCAATGTCAGCAATTGACTTTAATTAGAACTTGCGATGAGGGCAAGCGGGTCGGTTCCTGCTTCGTTGTCCAACTTTGTGCCATGTTCGTCGTGTTTGGATAATTGTGCATGGTGCTCGGCCATCTTACCGGTGATTACGATCATCCAACTAGAAGAGTCGATTATCAAGGCTGGGCAGATTTTTATTGAGCTAAGGACTGGTGATACAGTGCGCTTCAAATTTCAATTTTTCATTGACAATATACATGCATTGGACATTACAGAGATATCTCCGTAGAGTGGATGGAGGAACTGTCAGGTGTAGTGCCGATCAAGGGCGTAGGGGGGCCTGACCCTCCCTGAATCCGTGGCCATATCGGGGCCCAGCCCTCTTGACCCCCTCAATTTTTAATTTTATTTTGTTTACTTCAATAAATGGTTTCTTTTGAATTGAATATTTATTTCAAACTCTTTTTGACATCTTTTAATGATAATGTTGGTAATTTTAATTTAGGATTTCTTATCAATTGAAATTTTATTTCAATGATTGTTTTCTTGATTTTGTTCAATAAATCTTTTTATTAGTTTTTTTCCATCTTTGTATAATAAACATGCTCTGTTCGTGTAGATCTATTTTAAAAAAATATTTATATAAACAAATTAGGTAGTATAAACAAATTAGGTAACTTTTATTTTTGTTATTATTGTTTGAGTTTGAATTTTTTTTTTTTTTTATAACTATTGAGTAAATAAATTATTTTAACGCCCCCTTAAAAAATGTGTATCGTCTTCTTAAAAAATTATTCCCCCCTCTTAATTTTTTTATGGCCCCTCAATTTTTTTTATATACCCTTCTAAAAGTTTTTTTTGTCTACCCCTAAATTTTTTTTCTCTGCGTCCGTCCTTGCACCGATAGAAAGGTTACAAACCACTAGTGTGGCAGCCACGACAGCAGATACCGAATGAGATGTTGACCACGGGATTCTTGAGTGAGTTGAATCCCTCAAATCATGCATAACATAAGTTAAGGGCGGAACTACATATAGGTCAGCCCGGGGTCCGCTAGGGCCCATCCACTTATTTTTTTTAAAAGCCCAAAAAAAGAAATAATTTTATCCATTTTTAAAGTCCAAATTTTTCATGATATATAACTTTCCAAAATTAATTTTTCTGTGATTAAAAATTAGTTTTCAATACTATAAAAGTTAATTTTAAATACACTAAAAATCCAAAAAATAATTTTTAATTTATTAAAAACAAAATTTAGCCTAGAGTAAAATTAATTCCTGCATCCGTCATTGAGCCCACCCTAATTTGTAGGACTAGTTCTGTCCATGCCATAAGTCACCCCTGTATTTCAGAGGTATGGATTGTGTAGGGAATGTGGGCCAGTTTTCTGATTGTCATTCTTTGGTATCTAATGGGCTAAATGTTGAGCCCATCAATAATTCAGCCCACACAGTGGGCCATTAACAACAATCCTTGATTACATATTCATATGAGATTCGCCCGTCAATTAAGAAGAAATGCCTGGATATAGTCCAACAACAACGTTACCGAGTCAAACGAAAGCAAATCGCAATCAGGCAGAAGACATGGATAAAGGGATGGAGAAATATGAGGATGATCTTTTGGATTGTGTCGTGCAGGGGATCAACAGTTCGACGGAGTAAATCATAACATGTTGGTGCCGATTCGTTCAGAACAATTAGTGGTGATCTCACATTTGCTGGAAGCTGTCCAAATATTGGAGGTGGGTCAGAGCCTGGGATTTGAGTTGTTGGTTCCCCCAGAGAAGGCACTGTATGTGGTGGCAGGGTTTAAGGTCTGTGATCAACGACATGGTTTTGCTTGACAGTTGGTTTTTAATGCAGATTGTCTCTTTCAACATTCAAAGGTTCGACAAACCTTCTAAAAGATGTGAAGTGAAAAGTCTATTGCAAAAGAATCTGGTCGATCTGTTGTGCCTTCAAGAAATAAACGTGAAATAATAACTAGAAAACTTTGTGAACGTTGGTGGGGCAACTCAGATTAGAGGTGAGCACTCGGGCGAACCGGTTCGGACTTGTCCGGACTAGAAGAGTCAGCGCAACCCAACACATTTTTGGTGACCAGGTTGAGCCGCTCGGTCTGTTCCAGTTGCCAAACAGGGTTGGGCTGGCCAGGTCTTTGTGCTGACCAAACCGGGTCGACTTGTTTATCAGTGCAGTCCGCTAGGTCTCTCTATTAATAAAAACGTGATTTTCACTTTATATTTTAAAAAAATATAAAATAGAGACTTAAAAAAACTTAAAAAATAATTTACTCCAACCTACAAAAAAAGAAAATTAAACCCAATTACGTAAAAAAGAAAATTAAACCCATAAAATATAACAAAAAAAATAATAGAGGGCATTTTTAACTTGAAAAGCCTCTCAAAAAATTAGAGTAAAAAACACGGACCCGTAGGTCACTAAATAGTTCTACTATCATAAGTATGAGTTACATTTTACATAATATCATGAATATAAAAAGATTTTTTGGTAATAGCCACAATATCGATGCAAACCATCTCCATTGGACTCCAACCCATTAGAAGTGTGCTCTTGGTTTGAACTTGAAGTTTAACTTCTTTGGTCTCCTCGATCCCAATCCTTAAACAATGTGAGAATCTTGACCATTTGAAGAATCAATTATGTCCTTCGCTGTTAAACTATTCTCCTAGCGGTACTAAATGTTGATTTCTAAGAAACGGTAGAAACTAGTACAGATATCCCATGCAAATTGTGAAGTCACAGTGAAACACCACTAATGTGCATCCAAGTAGGGAGTGAATTGGGTTTTTAACTTTTCATTTATAGATTATCTTATTTTCAGTTTAAGTAGAGTGGTTAACATTCGAAAGAAAATCCAAATAGAGGTGTGATAATAGTTATGCACAAATTAAAGACACCACATACTATTTTATAGGTGATTCACTGAATCATGCTTACTTCCACCCACAATGTTTTACCATTGTTGGGATTCTTTATCCAATTATAGAGAAAATGATATTAGCTTTAGGGTGCTAACTAAACCATTATAACAAACTTCCTCACGAGCTGATTTACTAGCTTTCAGGTACTAGATCAATTGATCACCAAACTTCATTCCAAGTTTGAACACTAGCTTGTGGGTGCTAGCCAACCGTAACCGAGCTTTCCCCTAAGCTCAACCGCTTAAGTGTGACAAATACTTAATCTCTCAGTTTGCAACAACCCAATAAAGGGGATTATCAAACACAAGAAAAGACGGAATATATACAAGATGAGCAACACTCTTTTCTTTGTGAAGACTGAAATCAAAAGGTTTTGATGTGTTTTTTCTCGAGAATTTGAGACAGAATTGCTAGAGAGATATTGCTTGATTATTAAGAAGAAGACTCTGCAAATGTAGATAAGTATCGAAATCAACGACTAACATTCCAAAACATTGTTTCCGCGCATCCATTAATGAAGTGAATCCAAATTTAGTCTGAAATATTGAACTGTGATTTTCACTGTAGCGGGCAGTAATTGAATAGGTCTCATCACTTTAAGTGAATGGGTAAGTTCTTTAGATTCGAACAGATTTCTTCACTTTCTTCAATTGAATAGGCCTCATCTACACATTCGATTCATTTTGCACTGCTTTAAGCTTGACTTTGCATTTCATGATACTTTATTCATCATTGATTTTTGTTTGACTTCAGATAGAGAATAGTGTTGAAGCATGTAGTACGATAAAGTAGAAGTCTTCACATGATGATAAGGGGGTGTTTTGCGCAGACCCTCTTATGCTTATAATTGGATTATAATAACTTTTTTTAAAAAAATGAAGAGTTATTTTTTGAAAAAAAGTACTTATAATTGGATTATAATTTTAAGAATATTGCGCAAAACAGGGGCTAAGTATGGTGTAGCTATTACTTAGCACAGAAGAAGAGAAAAGATGTGCTAAAAAAATGAATAAAAACGTTTGCAGGGATGCCACATGGAGCAAGAGTTGTCCATCCCTTCACTGCAAAAAGGAAGAAGTAGACTGGAGGAAATGCAACTATAAAAGGGGAAGAAGAGAAGAAAGAAGGAGCAGTCTGGGGTAGAGGAGAAAGGAGAGGAAAGGAGGAGGAAAGAGAAAGAGAAGAGGGAAGAAAAAAGAGGAAAGATAGAAAGAGAAAAAATAGGATTGGGGAAGAAAGTGACGTAAAGAGAAAGAAAAGAAGAAATGAATATAGGAAAGAGAAAATAAAAAGGAAAAAGAGTGAAAGGAATTTTTTTGTACAAAAGAAAAATATTACACAAAAAATAATATTTGTACAAAACAAGTTTTTGTCCATACTGAAATAACGAGTTTCCTACCTGCTTGGTCTTACTGTACTTTCGCCAATTATATTATTTTATTATTATTTAACTATTTAAGCAGGCACGACAAGATCTGACGACATCAAAGTCCAATGAGAGAAATGCATAATAATCCCTTATAATTTCTAAACTCTTGGAGTGAGATTTATCCTACAATTTAAAATGTTAAAAAATTAGATTGTGCAAATGGTAGATTAACTATACAATTTTAGTATTTGTGATATTATTGAAATTCATTAAGGATCTAAGCCTTTTGAGGTGAACACAATAAAGTTTGCCTTATTTGATTGCTACCATGCCAGAAGGTTCAAACTCTCCATCTCACTGTCATCCTCCAAATGAAAGTTAGTTTTCAAATAACTAGCAAGTTCATTGCACTTGTTGTATCTGTCGGAGTCCTTGATGTTGATGCATTTCCAATCATTTTCAAAGTCTCCCAACTCATTGCTTTGGATCGTGGTTGAGAATCTCTCAATCCGCCAAACTTTGCTTCATATTTTCCAATAAACGTCAAACGAAGAGTCTTGGATATCTTTAGCATGTATCACTATACGTTATATCCAAAAACATACCGAGATTATCAATAAAAAGATAAGACAATCAAATTTTATCTTAGGATCCAAAATGAAAGCATATGAGTATAATAACAGAATGTGAACCCAATACTTTTTGTATTTTATTACCATTATGCTACAGCTTCCCCAGGTAATAAATCATGCTTATGGACATAAAGAGAATTAGCAATCTCTAAAAGTTTATGAATAGCCAAATGAAATATGGGGAACTAAAATCTAGATAGAGCATTCGTTGCACTATAGAAAACACCAAGAAAATGAATAATTTTGTTGACAACAAACCAATCATAAAGTGTTAGCATTGAAGTAGCATGCAAACGTGTATTATAAAAGTATGAAAGGGGAAACCTGTACTCTATGGCTCTCTGTAACATGATATAAGTTGAGTTCCATCTGTAGGCATATCCAAACTCAACATCTTAGGTACTAAACGTGCATCCCTACAACATTGTTCAAAAGTAGTAACACGATGGCTTGAAACCTTTACCCATGCAAAAATAATTTGAATTTTATCCACGTGGTTATTTCATTTTTTTTATACCTGATTCAAAATCAAGCATACGATATGGCATGCACAACTGTGATGTAAAACAAAACCACCATTATTCTAACTCAAAGGGGTTTCTAGGAAATCCATAGCCTTAGCATTCACGGTTGCATTATTAAAAATGCAACAAACGATGCAATCACATATTGACAAATCATCAAGAACACCTAGAATGTTATTAGCAGTATGCCTATCAACCAATTGAAGGAACTCTTGTGTCATGATCATCAAAGTGCGGAAGCATAAATTTAAAGTATGTGCTAAACAAAAATTTTCAGAGTTCCATACCATGAATCCATGTTGATTTACATAGTTTTTAACAAGAGTACAAGAAGAGGTATACCTTTATAAGAAGCTTTCACACAAAGTTCTTCAAGGTAGTCTCCTTCTTTGAGGTGTTCAAGTGTCCACTCTCTATGAAAGTACACACCACCGCCCACCCTTGAGAGTCTTATGCAACACTTTGTATAGCTATGTGTGTGCTTGGAGTGTTAGCTCCTATTTGTAGCCAAGCCCTTCCTAGAAGATTGGAAGAGGGATCAAATCCTTCACCCCATTTCTCCAAATTCTCTTCGAGTAGAGAGAGAAATCATGGAGAGGGAACTTCTCTTTCTATCTTCTAGGCATCAGACATACAAACTGCCTCAAACTTAAACATATTGCGCATCATGGTATAGAGTTAGATTAGGTCTTGAGATGCAAACACATGTCTTGATCTTAGCTATACATGTGCGACATTGATTTACAAGGCCATGGTTTTGTAAGTGACTTCCACTAAGTCATTACATATACAACTGTTTGCATATGAACACCTCAATGCATGTATTCTCATTGGATATACAAGCCTTGCATGCATTTTCATCGGAAGAAAATGGTCACTAACTTCACATATCTCATATATGCAAGTGATGCAATCTCTATTGCACCTCAAGTGACCGAGGCGGGCAAGGATCCTTTGGAGCTACCAAGTTGGTTGATTACAAGATCACGAATGAAACAATTTAATGCTAGTTTTGTGGGTTGATCGAAAATGTTTAGGATGAAGAAAGGGGTGGCCCAATGGGCCAACCCAACCCAAATGGAAGTCTAGTTCACGTTCACAAAATTGGACAATGTTACATACATGAGTTTGGAAGACACGAACACGCACTTACAAGTACAAACATGCAGGGTTAAAGAGGAGTATAAGGAGGCCAAAGACTCTAAGAGACAAGGAGGTTGAAGGTCTAAAAACTTGTCCCAGACTAGGGAAGGATGGCCGAATTTACATTCCAAAAGCCATGGTCAAAGTGGTCATTAATTACATTCATTCACCTAGACTAATTACATGAAGGATTCTTGTAGCCTATAAATAGGTATGGAACAACATGTATTAGGTAGTTTTTATCTTAGTTTGATTATGATTTGTGAGACATGTTCTCATTTCAACTTTTATGAAATCTCTTTTTGAGTTTTCTAGGACGTTGCAAGTTGAAGGATTCGTGGATTGGATCAATAAAGTGGACCGTATTTTTGAATACAAAGAGATCCCAAATGATGTCAAGGTGAATCTTGCCGTCATCAAGCTCAAAGGACGAGCTTATACTTGGTAGGAGTAAACCAAACGTTCTCGAGAGAGGCAACGATGACCCAAGATCACCAATTGGGAGAAAATGAAGAAAAAAAATTGAGGAATCACTTCCTTTCATTTGGCTATACTCAGGGATTATATCAACAACTACATACGTTGAGACAAGACATGAGGACCGTGGAGGAATATACTGAAGAATTCTACCAATTGATTTCCAGAATGACTTATCCAAGTCGTAGGAGCAATTGGTGGCTAGATACATTGGTAGCCTACGTAAATCCATCCAAGATGTGCTGATCCTTCAATCCATATGGGGTGTTTCTGAGGCCTGTCAATGTGCCTTGGCAATTGAAAAGCATCAAAGCATGAGTCCATGGCCCAGAAGCCAAGTTACCCGAACAATTCATCCTCAAGAAGGCAACTGAGCCATGCCAACTCAGGATTCACGTCCTAGCCAAATACTACCACAAAGTAACACTAACACTTCCACCATTAAGTGTTTTCGTTCTAGAGAGTAAGGCCATAAATCCAATAAGTGTAGGAAGTCCGCTAGCTCCAAAGTAAAGAACTTGTTGATGGAGGAAATCAATAAAGATGATGAGATGGAAGAGCCTATGTATGAGGAGGAGGAGGAGGAGATGTACACAGGGCAAATCAAGCAATATTATGGTATAGTAATTGCCATTACTATTACCGTACCATAAATTAATAGTAACGTAAAATCGTGACCATTACTATCCCATAATACAAGAAAATCGTACTGTTTCAATTTTTTGGTAATTGGTAGAGTGACGGTATTTTTATCATTTACTATTTTTTTTTTGTAATTTTTTTAGTGTTTTTTAATTTTCGGTATGATAAACATCTATGTACAATTTTTCTTATTATCTCAATGATCATTAAACATCAATACAAAATTTATTATTTTGTTTTAATAAATGGCAATATAATATCTGTTATTTTAGTTATAATTAATCAAAAAAATCTGTAGTCCTGTACAAATATGATGAAGGATGATTGAAACTTTTATAATAAGTTAGATTTAATGTACAACAGTCAACAATTAACATCAAGTTCAGTTTAATACACAACAATCAACAATAAACATCAAGTATCAATGAACACAAAAAATAGTTCAAATCAGTGTGTCATTCTTGATCCCTTCAAGTATGTTTTGGGGTTTTCTTTCATCCCTGCATAATACCAATGTGAGTATATTGAAGGCAAACAATTAATAGGGGCAGAGCAAACGGTATTATGGTACGAAAATTGGCATTACCGTTATTGTAATGTAAATTAGCAATAGTGTAAAATTATTACCATTACCGTATCATAATACCAGTAAATCGTACATTTCAATTTTTTGGTAATGGTACCCGATGATTTTCGGTAATACCATCGGGATATTTGTCCAACCCTAGATGTACGACGTGCTATATGGATATGGATATGAGACCGGAGTGGTTCACAAGAGCCTTTTTATGCTCAAAGATGAGATCGAGGATGATTGGTTGAGAACCAATATCTATCACACAACAGGCACTACTGAAGGCAAGGTGTACAAGGTGATCATTGATTGTGGGAGTTGTGAGAATGTGGTGGCTGTCCAAAAGTTGAACTTGAAGACTAAAGGTCATCCCAAGCCATACAAGTTGTCTTGGCTCAAATAAAGGTAGTGAGGAGTCAACAAACATTGCTTTGTTTTCTTTTCCATTGGCAAGAAATATTATGACAAGGCATGGTGAGATACTGTGGCAATGGATGTTTGTCACTTGCTACTTGGAAAGCCTTGGTAGTATGATCGTGGAGTGGTACATGATGGGAGAAAGAACAAATATTCCCTTACCATCAAAGGGAAGAAGGTCATATTGTCACCTCACTCGGAAGCACCTATTCCTATCCCGGTCAAAAAGAATATTAACCTTCTTCCAATGTCCAGATTTCTTGATGAAATGAAAGAATAAAGTGTGGTGTATGCCTTATTGCCCCATGAGTGTAAGATGGCCAAGGAAGATACAATCTTTCCGTGGATATGCAGGAGTTGTTAGGTGAGTTTGATGACTTAATGCCTGAGGACCTTCCTCCTGGATTACCACCCATGAGGGACATCCACAACCAAATTGATCTTGTTCCTAGATTAATCTTGCCTAACCAACCAGCCTACCGCCTTAGTCCCAAGGAGGCTGAGGAGTTACAAAAACAAGTGAAGAATTGTTAGATCGTGGCTACATCCGTGAGAGCATGAGCCCTTGTGCAGTTCTTGCCTTGCTTGTGCCAAAGAAAGATTGATCTTGGCCTATGTGTGTGGATAGCCGATCCATCAACCGAATTGCCGTGAAGTACAATTTCCCTATTTCATGCCTAGATGACATGTTGGACCAACTAGTCGGCTGTAAGATCTTGTCTGAAATTGATCTTAAGAGTGGTTACCACCAGATCATAATCAAACCCGAAGATGAGTGGAAAACAGCGTTCCAAACAACTCATGGGTTGTATGAGTGGATGGTTATGCCTTTTTGGTTGTCCAATGCACCCAATACCTTCATGAAATTCATGCATCAAGTCTTGAGGCCATACATAGGGAGGTTTGTGATGGTATATTTTGATGACATTCTTATTTACAGCCCCAACGTGAAATCACATTTTGAACATCTTTGTGTGATTTTTGAAACTTTGCGAATGAAGACCTTGTTTGTAAATCAAAAGAAGTGTATTATTTTCATTATTTTTGTGTCTTTTCTTGGATTTCTGGTGTCTACTAATGGTGTGCACATAGATCAAACAAAATAGAGGCTATTGTGGAGTGTCCTAGACCCAAGAGCATTCTTGATGTGAGGAGCTTACTTGGATTGACATCATTCTACCGCCGATTCTTCAAGGATTTCAACTCCTTAATCGCCCTATCATTGAGTGCTTGAAGGGCCATGAGTTTATTTGGACTAATGAAGCCAAGACTAGCTTCCATGTGGTGAAGCAAAAGATGACCGAGACACCTATCTTAGTCCTTCCTAACTTTGACAAGGTGTTCAAGGTCAATTGTGATGCATCCGGAGTTGGCATTGGTAAAGTGCTTAGCCAAGATGGACTTCCGGTTGCCTTCTTCAGTGAGAAACTTTCGGGGTTCAAAAATAACTACTCAACTTATGATGTCGAGTTCTATGCCATCATCCAAACCTTGAAGCATTGAAGACATTACTTAGTGTAAAAGTATTTCATCATTTTCACGGACCATGAGGCATTGGTGTACATAAATGGTCAGAAAAAGTTGAATAGGAGACATTCCAAGTTGGCTGGCTTATTTGCACGAGTTTACCTTCTCTTTGAGGTACCAATCTAGGAGCCTAAAATGAGTTGCAGATGCCTTGAGCCGAAGGACCATCCTCTTTACCACCTTGAAAGCCAAAGTTGCTTGATTTGACACATTTAAGGAGATGTACATGGTTGATCCTACCTTTGGGACAATATTTCAAGATGTATCCCATGAGCATCATCTTTATTATATAATACTTCATGAATATTTATTTCATGGTTTGCAATTGTGTGTACCAGATTGCTTGTAGAGACAACATATTGTGAGTGAATTTCACAATGAAGGACACTTTGGAAGGGGCAAAACCTTGGCACTAATTTTAGCCAACTACTATTGACCAAAGATGAGTAGTGATGTGGCCTAGGTTGTGAAGAGATGCTTCATATGCCAACGGTCCAAGGGAGCCCTTACAAATGCAAGAATTTACACCCCCTTGTCTACACCCAAAGCACCATGGCTTGATGTAACTGTGGACCTGGTCTTGGGTTTACCCCATACTCAACGGGCTGCAAATTCAATTATTGTTGTGGCTGGCAGTTTCTCCAAGATGGCACACTTTGTGGCATGTAGGAAAACCACAGATGCAGTTTGGACCTCCCACCTATACTTCAATGAGGTTGCTTGACTGCATGGTGAGCCTAGGTTCATTAAATTTGGCCGTGATTCCAAGTTTATTTGCCTCTTTTGGACAAGCCTATGGGTAAACATGGGAACAAATCTCAACTTCGACAGTGGCTATCACACCCAAACGGATGGCCAGACCAAAGTAGTCAACCAAAGCTTGGGAAATTTGTTGAGAAGTTTGGCAGGTACCAAACCAGAAAAATGGGACATGGTGCTTCCACAAACTAAGTTTGCATACACCCAATCTAGGAATAGGACCTCGACTATTAGTCCTTTTGAAGTGGTGTATGGAAAGAGTGCATCAAGTGTCCTAGACTTGGCACCCATTCCCCGTGTAGGACGATATAGGCCTAAAACTGAAGAGATCGTCTGATCACCTTCGTGGCATACATGACCATGTAAGGCAAACCAAAGCTAATACTCGACGAAGGAATGTACTCTCTGATGTTGGTGATTACGCGTAAGCTGTGCTAACCCATGATCGTTTCTCTGGTGGTGAATACAACAAGCTTAGGAGACGAAATATTGGACCTTGTGAGGTTTTGGATAGGATAAATGGCAATGCCTACAGATTGCACTTCCCTAGCCGCATGAAGACTTCTGATGTCTTCAATGTTAAGCACTTGAGCCCTTGTTATGAGAATGAAAGAAACGTGAACTTGAGAACGAGTTCTCTCTAGTCCGGGGAGATTGATGCAGGATCACCCCAGCCATCCGAACCTGATGAAACTGACTTGTCTGATTGTACATTGATGGACTTAGCATACCATGGTGTGGCCAATCAAAGAAGACATGGAGGATGATGTGGCCAAGTCCCCTTTGACTCGCCCATGTGGACCATTAGTTTGAGTCTTTTTTTCATTATTTTAGTAGTCAAATAAACTAAAATAGTTGCCTATTTTAGGGGTGCACGTGTGGGGTGGATTTTGACTCTAAAACATGGCCAAACTTTGGGTTATGGTGTAAAAATTGGGTTTTACCCACTTCTTCATCCTTGCAATACTTGAAACTTCGTCCCTAGTATAATCATTATATTAGCGTGACATCAATCCACATATGCAATTAATCTAGCAAGAACTTCTCTTTGTACCATAGCATCATATTTCCACGTGCTCAACTTATCGTCCTTACTGAAATGGAGTTTGGATTGTGGAAACACCTCTTTCTTCTTAGAACATGTTCTTCCATGACGATGAAGGTGTCCGGGAACATTGGATGATCCACTTAGTTTTATTTTTGCAATATTTGCATTCAACAATTGTGATTACCGTGTCATCATCAAGAGTTTTGGGGACTTTATTAAAGTGCTCCAAGCACAGTGAGATAGTTCTTTTTGTGGACTTCTTCGTGCTCGCACTTTCTTGTGAATGTGGAGTAATAGGCAACCTTGATCATCTTCCCTGTTGAATGAATCCTCATCTCAAACTCATTTAAATGATCACGGCCCATAGTCTATAAAAAAGTATACCTATATATTAGGTAAATTAGAAATATAATGAAGAATAATAAAGTTACCAGAGATAAGTGTAAAATAAACTCTAATTGTAGAAAACATTGCATCCATTTTAGAAATATGAAGAAACGCTTATAAAGAATCAATAGGAGATTAACTAATGTAGTCGTACACATTCCTAGACAAAACAAGTTCGGCATCCCCTTATAAACCAAGTTACCAATTAATGAAAAATTCATGTCAATCTAATAACTAATTCCAGTGGCGGAGTCAGGAAATTCATCAAGAGGACGCATATTTTTTTTCTTTCAGTTTGAGCATAGTAGGTCAAGTCGGATTGGATTTGATCCGGTTGGCTATACACGCTCAAATGTTACGATAGAAACTGAAAGAGTAAGTCGAATCAACCTGTAAAAAAATTGCAGGATTAATATTGTTGTTGAAACGAAATTGTTATTAACTTCAAAGTTAAGTACAGATAAGTAAGAATTGTACTTAGGGTTGTTATGTAATTATAAATAATTTAATTTTATTTCTCCTTTTTCATTTTTTTTATATCACTATTAATTAAGAAAAAAATATATTTTAATATCAGTAAGGATTTGGTTTAATTGGATATGCATGTTCTGAAATTACTGTAATCGTTCGATACAAAGACAACCACAATTTTGCACTAATAGTCGACTTATTTACACCAAAAAAACTTTAGAAATTCAAAATTTGGTTGATCAACAATTAAGCAAAATACTATATTATCAAAAATACTTATATTGAATAACTATAAAAAAAAAATACATTAAAAAATTATCTGAAAAAAATATGCAAATAAAGGTCTATTAGAATTGATAAAATTCAATTAATGGTCTATATCTATGATGTGGTAGTTAGTACTAGTACTATGAGTTTGATACCATCAACCAAGGTTCAAATCCCAATAGCTGCAAAAAATGTTTTTGCTTTCTAAAAAAACTTAAAAGTAAATCAATGGGATTAGAACCTTACCAAATATCTAAAAACTAAAACCGTACCAACGCATCTAAACAAACTTTGTGTAATAATGTAAAACCAATTTAATAACAATAAGTCTAGGGGACCATGACCCTTTTTTTTTTTTTTTTTTTATAAGTAATAAGGGTATCAGATTTCCCAGTATCAGGGGTATCATTTGGGCCCAGGGGCCCGCCAACTAATCCCCACAAATATCAGCGAAATTTCTCACTCGGGAGACTCGATCCCCCGACCTCTCTAGGCAAGCCCTGAGAAATCGGGGGTCGCAGCTTGCCGACCATGACCCATAGTCCCCTACCTCCTCCCCTCACCAATTCCACCTGCAAACAGAGACTTGCAAATTACTTACTGAAGATCCTAACCAGAGACTAGGAACGAAGGAGCGCGTCAAAGGCGATTTTATTTTTGATAATGTCTGGTCCAAGTTATTTGTCTACCTTAATATATTCACAAGAAAAATATTTATCATACAGGTAAACAACGTCCGTTTTTCAGATATATTAATCGGGACACACTTGCTAGGCAGAAGGTAGCAGTTAATACAAAACCCACATGCAAAGGAAGAAAGGCAAAAGCATCGGTCTTTTTCAACTGATCAAGCGGAACCGCACGACTTGAAACAGAGACCAAATCACACTTAATTTTTTGAGTTTTACTTCAAATTTTACACTAAATTTGAACGCACTAGAAAAAGGCACAAATAACGGTGAGAAGAAATCAAGGCATTGAGATTAAAAAAGAACAAATCACATGAAAAACAAATCTGATCAACACATCCAAAAGATTAAATTTTTACCGTAACACAAGCAAATCAAATCTCAAAATCACCTGCTAACTGTGAGACGGGCGTTACAATCACACAATAGAATTCCGAGTAGGATGTGTTGGAAGAAAACGTTAGAAACGTTTTCAAATCCATTAATTGGTATTAATTAGTATTAATTTTATATTAATGCAACTAAGTACCAATTAGTCCTAATTATGTATTAGGTTTTGTTTCCTATAAATAGTGGTTTTCGGCTACTATTTGAATACGCGAATTCTACGCGAAAATATACAAAACTCATGTGTTGAGACACAGTTAAAATACTCTCGAATTGCTGTCTCACCATCTTCGGAGAAGAGATTTGAGTTCATGGATTTATCGGGACATTTATAGCTTTCGATTCCGTTCGTGACATAATCAACCGGAAGAACTACGATCTAAACCGGTTCCGCACAAATTCGTTTCACGTACTTGTTAGATACGTTCTAACGGTTTTAGGATATACGATCTACAGTGGTATCGGAGCTCACTTTCGGATTTTATTTGTCCGATTTTTTTTTTTACCGGAATACTAATCAAACTTTCTGTTTTTTCTTTTCCGGTAAAACCACACGGATCAATTTTGTAATCAATTTTCGAATCGCCGGATAAGTCTCGCCCGCCACTGTCCTGCCGCCGCCGGCCACCGCTCACGGCGGCGCGTAGAGCACCAGCAGATCAGAATGGCGCGTTCTGTTACGCGTCGGAATCTGGCCGAACAGTAGATCTGGTGTGGCACGTGCATTGCCAAGAACATTTTTTCCTCCGGCCGCCGGCCGCTGCTCCCAATCAGTTTTATCACAGGGCGGCGTGTGTATGTCACGCGCCACCACCGTTGCACAAAGACGGCGCGTAACGTGTTTCCACCGTTACATTTCTCCCAGATCTACGAATCTGGGCAGCGTCGACCGTCTTCTACACTTCGGGGTGGCGCATGTTCGTCACGCGCCGCCTGACCAAAGTGCAAACGCTCAGGAATCGCCACGGTCGTGCAAAAAACGAGCGTGTTCCTAGCGACAACGAAGCGGCGACAACTCAAATCCCCGATAAATTTGAAGAAAATCGGGGGTAGCGAGTTATTACCTCATCATTTTGGTACGAGCAGGGCGACGGCTGATCGGAGACAACAAAATAGCACCGGGACGACAGAAGGTGACGACAAGCGGACAAGCGACGAACGGTCGCGCGATTTGCGCGACCGTTTTTCATGGTAACGCACGGATGAAGAAGTTTTCGTCCGTGAGGGTTTCGACTGAGTCGAAACCCCTCTCTTTTTTTACCGTTTTTATGTCTGGGCTGTTTCTGGGCCCAGCCATACTTTACATAAAAAAAAAAAATTGGACTGAGCCGCAATTTCGGCGGTCCAATCGTATAAAAAAATGAATGGCCACAATTGTTTTTAGCTCTACTAGTTGAGCGGCCCAATGAGCATGAACGACATAAATTATTTAGGCCAATTCCCATTTTTTGGCCCAATTTAGTTTTGGGTAAAATAATTTGTGTTAAATTATATTAAATTAAATTCATAGTATACATGATTAATTTATTTGCTTTGTGCAATTAAATTACATTGTTAAGAATGCATGTTTAGGATTTATTTTTGTTTTGTGCAATTAAATTATATTCTAGTATGCATGAATTAGGAATTAATTTTTTGCTTTGCAATTAAATTAAATTCTTAGCATGCATGATTAATTTATTTTTGCTTTGTGCAAATTAATTCCTAGTATGCATAACTTAAGAATTGAATTTATTTATTTGCTTTGTGCAATTAGATTAAATTCTTAGAATGCATGATTAAGATTTATTTTAAAGATATGTTCTTTAAACTATGAGCATGCTTGTTTGACTAAGTGTTAAAGCTTTTTAAGCATGTTTATTTGTTACATATATTATTTTTATTTTAGAATTAGTTTCTAAACAAATAAAAATAAAACAAA
>JAOWBN010218658.1:0-13374 GCA_028565015.1 Pinguicula moranensis
TAAGTTGAAAGTAATAAATTTTAAAATTTTATAAGTTTTATAAGTTAATAATTTTTATAACTTTTCAAATCCTAAAACTCTAAAAAACTTAAACCCTAGACCCTAAACCCTAAAATACAAAAAAAAAATCAAAAAAAGTCAAAAAATTTCAAAAAAATTCTGGCAACTTCTCCGGCGGTTGCCGGAAAAGTGCCAGAATTTTTTTTTTTGATTTCTTTGATTTATTTTTTTTTAGTTTTTTAGTTTTCCGGCGGTTTTTCGCCGGAAAACCGCCGGGCAGCGGTTTGACCGGCCAAAACTATTTTTTATTTTTTAAAAAATATTCCGGCCGGTTCCGGCCGGTTGAAACCTCCGGAAACCGACGGTTTTAATGTTTTTGATTTTTTTTTATTCAAACCTCCGGTTTTGTAATCGCCGGTTTTTGTAACCTCCGGTTTGCAAAACCTCCGATTTTGAAAACCTTCGGTTTTAGCCGGTCCGAAAACTGACAGTTAGCCGATTTACGGTTGAAAATGCCCATGTCTATTCTCATACAAAGTAAAAGGTCCTTTATTTCCTCATTTTTCACAATAATTTAATAATTAAGGTTAGGGATGGTAATGAATGGCTTAAGAAACCAACAAAATGTGATAACTAAACGCTAATTCATTTTAAGTCACACAAATGGGCGACTTAGTTGTACTCTTGGGCTAAAGCTCCTTGGTCCCCAAACTTTTTTTAGCTCAAATTTTGTTTTGTACACAAATTTGTATTTGAATTTGCAGATGTGCCTCTCATTTTCATATAAAAACAAAAGATCATTTATGTTATGAGTTTTTCATAATAATTTAATAGATTTGAGATTTTCGAATTCCCGAATCCCAAATTCTCGAACTACTGAATTTTTTTGGAACTTTAGGATTATGAGACGGGAACAGGAACACCCGTGCTACTCCCAAAATATTTCAATCCGTGAACAGGAATAACCTATACAGCTCCCAAAATTTATAGACAGACCATTTGGAAAAATATGATTCCCGAATTCCGAAATCCAAAAATTCTTGGGACTTTAGATTATGGGACAGGAATGGGAATGCCATCATACTCCCAAAATATTTCATCCCGGGAACGAAAATAGCCTATTCCCGGATCAAAATTCCGAATGATCATCCCTAGTTAGGGCTCAATGGTGATTTTTTTTTTCTTATAGGTTTTGAGTTTTCAAATTATTTCAGGCATCTTTCTGCAACCAAAATTGATAATTAGGGTTTCTTTTTTTATTAGATTTTTTAAATTAAAATAAAGGCCTAAGCCTAAAAAATGAATACATCAAGTTTTCTCGTGCTTATGTAAATCGAGTACACAATTGCAGATTTTGGAGCCAATCAACTAGCGCAAACACTACTTCTAATTTATTATGTGTTGGCCCAAATCCAACTGGATATTTGGGAGTATTCCATGATTGAGTTCGTGCAAGGTGAAATTCCTTTAAATACATAATTATTCATCGCTTTTTAGATGCCCCACACTAGACTCTGACAAGTGGATTTCCATATTTCGAACCACTGTTTCCGTTTGATCATGCCTATACGAACCATATAGTGTTGTTGCGGTTTGTTACTTCCTACATGCTCATACCCGAGCCAACTGTACAATCTTTGCCAAAAATTTTTTGTAGATGTTTGATTCATTCAAAAAATATATATCTCAGGGATTCTTCATGCTGATGACAAAATGCGCAACATGGCGTTGGTAATTACGCTATGAGCACTCCTTTGGTTTGTAATTTTTAAAAAAGTGGCAATCAGCTCCTGGCTCAGCCGCCATATGAATGCCTGAATATGCCCCGGTGAGTTCCTACTCTAGCTTGCTGCCAGTCCTTTTTGTTCCTGTAAAGAAAAACTCATAAAGTGTTTTAATACAGTATATGTTGACTTCACCGTGTATACCTATTTTTCTCTATTTGGCTGCCATCTCCAGCTATTCTACTCTTCATGTTTGCTCTCAACACCTGCAATAAGAGTTTCTAAAATTGAGATTAGTAACAATTCGTATGTAAATAATGGTCTACGCCAGTACCATAGCCAAACAAGTTGCTCACTCTCCGCACCCTTTTACTGCCACTATCACATACTTGTCTGAGTCAATTGAGTATAACTAGTAAAAGACATTTGTTGGACATCTTAGAATTATCCACATAGAGTGCCAGAACTGAGTGTCCTCTCCATTCTATGTCTGTCTCCTCACATTACTGTGGAACCAATAAACTGAGAGTACGTGTTTACTTAGATTCTTCCACCATCTGGATGAGCGATTAGGGGCTAAGATTGATGTCCAATCAGTGTGTAAGCCCTCTGGCTGTAGTATAATGACTGGATGATCTTACTAAGTAAGCTTTCTAGTTTCACTATAATCTTCCAAAGTCATTTGTTTAACAAAGCTAGATTATATAGTTCTAGGTTTTTTATATCCAAACTCCTCTATAGATTCTTAGTAAATGAGTTCCCACTTTACCCAATGTATAAGGTTTTTCCCAAGGGCAACTCCCCCCATAGAAATTTGGATTGTATTCTTTGCTTGGTAGCTATTACCTCTCTTGGTGCCTTAAAGGTCGAGAGAAAGTATGTTACCAGTCCTTTGAATGTTGACTTAATGAGTGATATCCTACCTCCAATTGTCAGGTAGACATTATCCCAACTCTTGATTATCTTTTGTAATCTCTCTATCACTGGTTATCATGTAGCTTTCCTTCCCGAATTTGCTCCTAGAGGTAGGCCGAGGTACACTTGGGGCGGCTTAGTTGTCAAACAGTTGAGTTTTAAATTGTGTTTTTATTTCAGTTATTGTTGTCTCAGTTCGATTTTATAAATCTGTTTATATCTATTTTGAGAAATGTTTGTATAAACAAATAAGGCATATAAAATAGTTTAAGATTTTTTTTTATCATTGTTTGAACTGGTAGAATTATTATTTTTTCATAATTATTGAGCAAGTAAATTATTTTATTATATGCCTAAAAAATTTGCATTGTCCCTGTAAATTTTTTTCCCTCTCTATTTTTTTAGGACCCCTCTAAAAAAAAATTTGTACTCCCCCTCTAATTTTTTTTGTTGGTCCCCCTTAAAATGTTTTTGTGTCTGCTGTTGTCACATAATATAATTTTCGGAGAGAAGAAATAAATATAAAGTATGACCGACTGTATTTCTCAAGAATTGATTATCTTTCTCATTAGCTAATCGCTCTATTTATAGCGGTCACACAAGGGTGTATCAATATTTTTTATGGACATGACAATTGACCATATTTTTCCATTTGCGGGTGGTGGTAGTAACTTGTTATCTTCTCTATGGACAGCTCGAGAAGGATGAGCCTGTAAGGCAGCGGGTGTCAACTTCTTATTGGGAGATGTATGTGCCCACCTCGAAGAAATTCGTAGTCAGTACGAGGTCATTCCTCCTCGGGCTCATGTGTAATGATTCGAGATGGATTCTTGGCGGTGCGTCCGATCTCCGAGCTGGTCAATGTATTTGCAAATGAATCGAATAGACCCTTGATTGCCTGGTCCGTATCAATTACAATACAAATTGTTGGCTTTATTTGATAAAGTAGTGGTTGTATTGGAGTCTCTCATCATTTAAGTGCATAGTTATTTTTTCTTCTTCTCATATTTGTGTATGCCCATCTAAAATCCTACCTGTGGATCCGAAGAAATGGTAACCAGTGGAAGAACTGGAGAAAACTAAACTGATCAAATGAATGGATTGGAACCTAGACAGGACAAAGGGGATTCTTAGTTGGAAGCATCAGGACTTCTACAACTTCATATGGGACTATGTACTGGATGAACAACTGGCAAGCTACCAGGGACTCTTAATCAAACAAGCAAAGATGAAATATTGTGTGGAACAAGCTAGACTACACTTTGAGAAACAAGCACAAAATGAGCTAGGCGAGTAGCTTAATACTCCACCAAGTCAAGAGGCTTCAATGGTTTCAGAATTCAGAACCCCTTAGGGATGAGATGCCACACATTAATACTTGCCCAGACCCAAGTCTTAGTCACAGACAACAAACTATATGGAAACCAACTGCCCAAAAAACATAAATGAGGAATCTAGAGCCAGGTGGATAAATTAGATTGATAAGCCCAAAGAAGGCCCGATACCAAAAAGGATACTGAAACGAGGTTCTACTGCTAAAAAACAAAGGATAAACGGATGAAAGACACAACTACCACCACAAATATCTCAACAGTCATTTCAAACAGTAATATTGAGGCAAGTAACACCAAAAATTTGAGAATGGAGGATGAGGGCATCATTAACTTTCGAAAACGAGTTAGGGTTGAATATGAAGAAGCTATTGAACAAGTAGCAAACACAATGATTCAGTGGGAAACAAGGGACATAATCACAACAACTAAACAATCCAAGGTAGGCTGAGTAGGGACGGGTAAACAGATTCATTGATGTAACTTATAAGTTACAATGTAACGGGAATGAGTGGTAGCCAAAACAAAAGGCTATCAGAAAACTATTCAGAGAAAAGAGAACTGACTTTGTTAGTTTCCAAGAGGCAAAAATGACTTCTATTGATAGACAGTTTTGTGCATCTTTGTGGTATGATAATGAGTTTGATTGGGCCTATAAAGGAGTAGATGGAGCAGCATGGGGTATTCTATATATATGGAACAAGAAAAAATTTGTATGCCAAAAATGTGGGACGAGGAAGGAGCTTTAGGACGAACATGGCAGTGGATGGACGAGGAAGGGAGGTAGGCATCTGGTGAATGTGTATGGCCCAGTGACACTTGAATTAAAGAGGAAACAATGGTCAACATTAATCCAACAATTCCAAGGTAAAGAAGGTGATAAGTGGTACCTAATGAGCGATTTCAATGCTTGCCTAGATTGGAGGGAGAGAAGAGGTATCAATAACAAAGGAAATAGAGGAGAAGTGGCCACCTCTAGGAATTTTATCACTGAAATGTAACTAGTTGATTTACCCATGGTGAAAAGGAAGTATACTTACTACCATCCTTTTTTTCTCCGCCATGAGTAGGATTGATAGATTTATGGTAAGTGAATCATGGGGTGACCGGAATAAGAATTGGATCGAAACAAGACTGGACAAAGATTAGTCTGACCATTGCCCAATCTTTCTCCAATCTAAAGTGCAAGATTTCTGACTTAGAGGAAAGACTACAACATTTGGTAGAGCAGAAGTGGGAGAAGACTGAGATTGAAGGATGGGGATCATATGTGGTGAATACCCTAAAGAATGCTATCAGATATTGGAATAAGGCTGAACATGGTGATGATATTCACACCAAATTGGGACAACTACAAGTGAGATACAAGGAAATGATGAAGGGGCGGAATTTGGAATTGCAACTGATAATGTTGAGGAACCAGCAGCAGTGTGGAGTAAGATTCAGGAGCGATTTGCTCATCAGGAAAGCCCATGGATACAAAAATCAAGGATCAAATGGATTAAGGATGGAGATGCCAACACACATTTCTTTCATCAATTATTGAAGCATAATAGATAACAAGATTATATCCATGGAATATGGTCTCAAGGGGAATCATTGTAGGATGTTAAGAGGTGAAAAACTGTTTTAGATACCACTTTGAGTTAAGGATTTAAGGAACCACAAAAATCAAGGCCAAAACTCCATTGCATGGGATTTAAACATATCAATGAGGATGCAAGGCAACAAGTCTCTAAACCGTTTGATGAAGCTGAGATATTGGAAGCAATCAGATAGTGTGGTAGCACCAAAAGCTTGGGACTGGACATTTTTAATTTTTAATTCATAAAATAATTCCTCTTTGTGCTGAAACAATATTTGATAAAAATGATGAATGAATTCTATGAAAAATAGTCCAAGGATGGAATGCTTCCCATATAACTTTAATCTCGAAAAAAGACTGCCCAAAGTATGTTGAGGATTATAGGCCTATCACATTGATAGGATGCTCCTACAAAATTATTGCAAAGACTCTGGCAAGCAAAATTAACAAAGTTTGGGACGAGGTGATCTTTCCCAATTAGATAACATTTATTGGGAAGAGATAGATAATGGATGGGGTTACGATAGCTAATGAACAGTAGAATAGGTGAAATGCAGGAAGAAACAGGCCCTGGTACTAATGATCAACTTTGAAAAGGCATATGATATGGTGAATTGGGATTTTTTGGACAATATGGTAGAACAGTTGGGGTTTGATACGAAATGGAGAAGTTGGGTGCAGGAATGCCTATCCTCGACCACAACATCAGTTCTAGTCTATGAAAGCCCGGCATAAGAATTCAACCCGAAGAGAGGGATTTGAAAAGGATATCCTTGATCCCTATTCATGTTCCTGCTAGTGGCGGAGGGTCTGTCGGAGATGATTAGAAGAGCTTGTGCTGAAGGCATGTCGGACCCCAAATACATTGGCCAAACAAGGCTCGTGATCTCTCACCTACAATTTGCAAACGACACGATTTTGTTTGGGGACTTATAATGGAAAAATATCTCGGGTTTCAAAGTTATTCTGAGAAATTTTGAAATGATCTC
This sequence comes from Pinguicula moranensis, assembly GCA_028565015.1. Lineage (NCBI taxonomy): Eukaryota > Viridiplantae > Streptophyta > Magnoliopsida > Lamiales > Lentibulariaceae > Pinguicula > Pinguicula moranensis. The sequence goes on from JAOWBN010218658.1 coordinate 6,545, forward strand.
AAACCTTAAAGTTAATTTCAAGAAGAACTGCTTAATGGTAATCAACGTAAAAGATGGACTGTTGAACCTGTTGAGAAAAATATCCCACATCGGTTAGGCAACCCAATGAAGAAGGGTTTAAATAGGATGACACCGCATTAATTGGATGAGGCTTTTTGGGGATAAAAGCCCAAGAACAAATCCGTGAGGGTTTCGGCCCAAAGCGGACAATATCATTCAATGTGTGTGGTGTATAGAAATTTAACAAAATATATATCCCACACGGGTTATAAATAATAACATTAACCAACTTATAAGAAATTGTGGGCGTACAATCTATTATAAGTTGGTTAATGTTATTATTTATAACCCGTGTGGGATATATATTCTAACAGAACCAAATGGCAAGTTATCTGAACTGTGAAATGGGTCAGTTGCCTTTTGTATACCTTGATATTCCGGTTGGGGCAAAAATGAGAAATAGATCAACAAGGAAACCAGTGGTGGGCCATTTTTAATAAGCTCTTCGGAGGTGGAGTCAACAAAAATGTGTCAATGAGTGGAAGGAAGATCTTTAATAACTCGATTGTGTCGGCCTTACCATCCTATTTCTTTTCTTTTTATTGTGCGCCTAAGTCTATTATCCAAAAACTAACATCTAAAAAGCCTTCTTTTGGGGAGGCGGGGCATCGAACAAGAGGAACATGGGATAGAGTATGTCAAACTCTTTAAAATGGAGGGGGCTAGGTATTAGAGGGTTGAGCGAGTTCAATGAGTCTATGTTAGGGATGTGGGGATGGAGAATTTTGAGGGAAGAGGTGGCTTTTTATGGCTGGATGTCTCAAAAGTAAAATATGTTAAAACAATACGGGAATTAACATTTTATTGCAGTGGAGGAAATAAACAATAGATAAATAAAATTCTGTAAAAATTACATAAATTTTAACCTCTCACCATTGAACGAAACACGAGAATTCAAAGAATTCTGAGGCCTGTGAAACTTACAGTTTCCTTAAAACAGATTCGCTCTCTCCTGGGTGCTTTGAAATTCCCGAGCGTCTGTCTCCCAAGATACAATGGATACAAGTTGATATGCACAGCACTTGCAGTACAACTTTGGTGAATTCTAATGGTATTTTTCTTTAATCACCAAAAGAAGGACTCACAAAAAATACTCCAAGAAGAGAGAATAAAAATCTAGACTCAATTTCATGTGTGTGTTTCATCAAGAGAGGATCCACTATTTATAGAGTTTTTGAATGTGTGTTAGAGATTTTTTCAACTCTTGAACTTCTTCATTATTTCCACTAACTTAGTGGATTAATGTCTCAACTTTTCATTTTCTCCACTAAATTTAGTGGGATCACGGCCTTAAAAGAGAAAAACTTTTTTCTTTCATATTCTTTATCAATTTCTCATTAATCTCTAATAATATATTATTAATAATATGCATTATTTTAATAATGAGTCATTATGTTTTCCAACAAAATACGGGGTACGAAGGGTGCTCAAAGTAGGAAATACTCAGAGAAGGGTGACATAAAATAGTCAGGTGAGTGGAGGTAAAAGGAGGGGGAGAGGAACTACTTAGGCTTCAAAATTTTGGGATGACTTTCAGAATGTATGTTCAGCCATGGTTCGATTCAAACATCATGAAGAGGGTGGGGGGATGGGAAAAGTGTTGAACTATCGAAGCCAATCAAATGATCTTGTTGACACAGTAAATATGACGAATTGTGTAGGCTTGAAATGTGCCAAGCAATCAGCTCTGTCTGCTGATGTAGAGCATAGGAACTGAAACTCTGTTCCGGTGAATTGGTTGATGAAAGCGTGGATGTGATTCGAGTAAGTGAAAATACGGCTGCAATGGAAAGCCCTGCTCCAATACAAAATAGACACGTGGAGCGGTTGCAGACTTATGATCCGCATTGATCCGACGGCTATAGTTGCGCTATGGTCTTTTGATTGTGGAATTCATTCTTGTACGTTTTTTCAAGTACAAATAGGAGTGCAATACGTTTTTTGTAAGTTAAGAACGACAGACTGTAAACTGACAGTTGTGAAATGAAGGAAAACTTCCTATTTCGTGAGTTCGTTACTTCTCTGCGATTTCAGTGCAATTGATACACAAATCTGTTGAATTTGCACTGACAATATGCTATCAGAGCTTGGATAAGTGATTCCGCACCCGGCGTACTCTGATTTACCGAACATATTGAATTTTTTTTGGATTCTGAATTTTTCTCTGTAATTCTCTGTGCCGAAGACGATCACAGAACTTGAGAAGGATCAGCAGCTAAGGGCGATGAAGCGCCGACATCAGCTGGAGGATCTGTTGGAGGAGCAGTTGCAGGTCCATGGTTCAGACAGTCCAGGTATGCAACTGACTTCGATCATGTTGAATGAACCAAACTATTTTTTGTGGAAGAGTGCTATTGTCTCTGCTTTAGAGGCTAAGCTTAAAATTAGCTTAATTGATGGAACTGTGGAGAAACCTTCTGAGGATTCGGTTTTGTATCTGAAGTGGAAACGAGCTAACAGTCTCATGTGTTCGTGGCTTAGAGGTTCTATGCAATTTGATTTGATGAAGTCGTACATGTTTGTTACGGATGCTAGACTGATGTGGCTGAGCATTGCGAAAAGATTAGGTGCTACTAATCTGTCTCAATTGTTTGAAATAAAGAGGAACATTGCTATAACTAGGCAAGGCACCTCTAGTGTTTGTGACTTTTATGGAAAACTCCGCGTGCTATGGGATCAGCTTGAGCAACGGAGACCAACACCGCTTGTCCAAGGTGAAACATAGGAATTGTTGTCGAGGCGTGATAATGAAGATAAGGTCATGACCTTCTTGATGGGACTAAGTGATGCTTTCGAAAATGAAAGAGGATACATCATTATGACTCATCCATTGCCTGACATTGATTAGGCTTATAATCTTGTTGCTGCAGCTGAAAAATAGAAACAAGTCAGCACAACCTTGATGTCTGGTCCAGACAATCTGAATGTGGTGATGTTGGCCCGAGGAGGAGATTGGAAAAAGGATGGTAGAGGATCTGTAAGGGCTGATAGATCTCATCTTAAGTGCACTCATTGCACCAAGACAGGTCACACAGTGGATGTTTGTTATCAACTTAAAGGCTATCCGGCAAATTGGGGAGACAGACGAACTGATAGAAATAAACTGAAATGTGATCATTGTACCAAGCTAGGACACACCATTGATTAATGATACAAGCTTAAAGGATATCCTGACGGTTATTTTGATAAAGGAGGTAAAGGAGTGCAACAACATCATGCTTCTAATCAGATACAACTGTCTGAAAAGGGGCAATTTGATGACACACCACTGGAGCTGACGGATAAAGGCATTGCTACTTTGTATGAGATGATGGGGAACATGCAAAGGGAATTGAGCAGAATGTCCAAAGGATAAGCAGCAATAACACACGATGATAAAACAATGGTTAATATGGCTCACTTTAATGACTTCACAGGTAACACCTCGTTTCATTCTATGAGCCTTATTGATTCCACTGAAATTTCAGCCAAAGAATGGATTGTGGATACTGGTGCTACTAACCACATGTGCATTACATTGAGTGATTTGGTAAATCTGCGTAGCTTCACTCATTACACACCGGTTTGGATGCCTGATGGGAGCAACAAACCTATTTACTACTGTGGTGATGTTCATTTGTCAGATGTGGTTTTGCTGAATTCTTGCCTTTATATGCCTGGTTTTAAGTACAATCTATTATCCGTGCGCAAGCTGACATATAATTCAGATTACAGTTTCTGCTTCTTCCCTGATATGTGATGCTGCAGGACCTTAAAAGCCATGGAATAATTGCTGTGGGACATCTAAAGAAAGAGCTATATATCTTTGATTCTTGCTCTTTTCAACATGCTGCCATATCAAGAGGATATGACAAGATTCAGCGTGTTTAGCAGCAGTCATCTGCCAGTTCAACATTTGATTCTTCACTTACTCTACCCATTAAGCCCTGTGCTGTTGTAACTTCCCACTTGTTACATAGTAGGCTTGGCCATCCTTCTATTGATGTAATGCTACATTTGACTGATACAAATAAAACAGTGGACTTGAAGAATGTTGTTGAGTTGTGTCAAATCTGCCCACTATCTAAACAGAGTAGACTGCCATTTTCCAATAGTGTGAACAGGTCTAAGGAATGCTTTGATTTGATTCATGCTGACATCTGGGGATCTTATAAGCTTCCCTCCTTTACTTCATGTCAATATTTCCTCACTTTGGTGGATGCAGCCGTTGCACTTGGCTTTTTCTATTTCGTTACAAAGATCAGGTGAGCGGCCTTATTGATGATTTCATCACCATGATTAGAACACAGTTTGGCAAGCTGATTAAATCTTTTAGATAATGGGAGCAAATTCCTGAATGACAAACTATACATTGTGTTCAAAAGCCAAGGAATTCTGCATCAGAGGAGTTGCACCTACACGCCCCAGTAAAATGGGCTTGTAGAACGGAAACATCAAACCTTGCTGCAAGTAGATCGTGCTCTACTGTACCAAGCTGGTTTACCAAAGCATTTTTGGGGAGAAGCTGTTCTAACTGCTACCTTCCTCATTAATAGGTGGCCCACCAGATGTCTCTCTTGGAAATCCCCTTATGAGATTTTATATGGTGTTAAACCAGACCTCACCAATCTGAAAGTGTTTGGGAGTGTCTATTTTATGTTAGACAATAAACCAGGAAGAGACAAACTTGATGAATGGTCAGTGAAAGGAATTTTTGTTGGATTCCCTGCCCATATGAAAGGTTACAAGATGTTTGTCCCACAGACCAACAAAATCCTGATATCCATGAATATACATTTCCTTGAAGGAACATTGTTTTGATTAAGCAGATTTGAATGTATATGATGCTGCACTTCTGATGACAAAGAAAACACTCTTCTTCGTAGAAGCAAGAGATCAACCAAACCACCAGCTTGGCATAATGACTTTTATGTCTTCCGTAACAAGACAGATGCAGGATCAGACTTTGAAGAGCATCTGCCTGCTGCCAGTAGTTTGTTCACAGCAACTTATTGTGACTTTGCTGCAAACATTTCTAGCCTTCATGAGCCTAAACACTTTACTCAAGCACAAAAGGGTATTAAATGGATGACAACTATGCATCAAGAACTCACAGCCCTAGAAAACAACAAAACATGGTCCCTTACTACTCTTCCCGAAGGTAAGAAGGCCATTGGTTCAAAATGGGTGTATCGCGTTAAATGCAAGCCTGATGGAAGTGTTGATAGATACAAAGCAAGACTAGTTGCCAAGGGATACAACCAAGTGGAAGGAGAGGATTACACTGAGATCTTTAGCCCGGTAGCAAAAGTTGTGACAGTGAGGTTTCTTTTTGTAGTTTTTGCTGCAAGGTCTTGGACTGTGCATCACCTTGATGTTAACAATGCCTTCCTGCATGGAAATTTGGATGAAGAAGTCTATATGCATCCTCCACTTGGGTATACCAAAGCCAAAAAGGGCCAAGTCTGTCGCTTATTGAAGCCTTTATACGGTTTGAAACAAGCTTCTAGGCAATGGAATCTTGAATTTAAAGGGAAGCTGCAGTCCTATGGTTTTGTACAATCTTATCATGATCCTTGTTTGTTCACTCTGTCATCTGCTGCACATCATTTGGTTCTGCTATTATATTTTGATGATGTTATCATTACTGGCACTTCTCTTGATGAAATGGACAAGATTAAAGCTTACCTAGATGTTGCCTTCAGCATCAAAGATCTAGGACCAGCTCGTTGTTTCATTGGTATGGAGATTGCTCGATCCAAAGCAGGCATATGCATTAATCAACGCAAATACATCCATGATTTTCTCACAGATTTTGCTCACCTGGATTGTCTTCCAGTGCCTACTCCGTTACCTTGTGGCCTTGATGTAAATCAAATATACCTATTTATTTCCTATGATTTTACACTTGTTATAATTATAAATGACTAATTTTGATAATTTTTATTGAAAATTTGGTATAAATCTCACTTTGGTTGTTTTATAATTTTTTAGGAAAATTCATTAAACAAATGAGATTTTGGATCTACTATTTTAATTGGGAAAACCAAATTTTATCAAGACAAGCCCAAGCCCAGAGCCAAAAAAAGAATACAAAAAAGCCCTAATTTGATAGTACAAAAGAGAGGAGGAGCCGCACAAAAAAAACAGAAAACAAAACAGAGAAGAACGAGAGAAAGTGTATGTGACGGCAGAAAGGAGGCTGAAAAAGAAAGAGCCGCTGGAAGAAAGTTGGCGCAGCAGAAATTGGGAGAGAAAAGAGTTATGAAAAGACAAAACAAAAAAAATCGCGCCAGAATTGGGGGAGAAGGAAAAAGGAGTTGAAAAGTCAAGGAAAAAAGAAACAAAGAAAATAAACGTGAAGGAGGAGAAAAGAGAAGAAAAGAAGGAGAAAGGAAAAAAAGAAGAAGAAAAGGAAAAGAAAAGTTGTTGTATTTACATGTTGATGTTTCGATTTGAAATTTTTCACCACCAAGGCTTTGAATTAAAGCTAGGATTGGAGTGCTTCTTTACGGGAGTTTTCTAAATTCTTTAGTTTTAATTTATATTTTTTATATTTAAATTCATGTGGTATTATTCCAAATTAAATATGCATAACTAATTTATTTATGTACTCCTAAGTTGACAGATGTGTGACTGATTTTATTTAAATTAATGTGAGTTTCATGCTTCAGATTATGTTTGATTAGTTTCTTTGACAAATTTAAACTAATAAATGCATGTGATTTATTTTGGCCAAATAAATTATGTGAAATACACAATATTGGTTAACTCTTTATTGCCATATTGTG